>JAZHYW010006360.1:0-12542 GCA_037355805.1 Ixodes ricinus
CCACGCTGGACTGCAGCAGAGGCTTCCTGCAGATCCAGGTAGCACCAGACGACGTCCAAAAGACAGCGTTCACTTGTCACAGGGGGTTGTTTGAGTTTACCCGCCTGCCGTTCGGATTATCGAATTCGCCGTCTAGTTTTCAGCGGCTGATGGACATCGTGCTGGGGGACGCGAAGTTTAACTTTGCCATGGCGTACATGGACGATGTCGTAGTATTCTCGAACTCGTTCGAAGAGCACCTAACTCATCTCGAGATCGTTCTGAGTAGAATGTGGGAGGCTGGGTTGACGATCAACCCAGATAAGGTGCAGCTCGCAGCCTCGAGGGTTAATCTCTTAGGCTTTATCGTTGACAACGGTACGTTGAAGCCGAACGACGATAAGTTGGGGGCCATCCTCAATTATCCAGCGCCGCGTGATGTAAAGAGCCTTCAGAGGTTTCTAGGGATGGTCGGTTTTTATCGGCAGTTCATTCCGGGATGCGCGGAGCTAGCACAGCCATTGAACCAATTGCTGCGGAAAAACTCAAGGTGGATCTGGGGGCGGGAGCACGACGCGGCTTTCGCGTCTCTCGCGAAGGCAATAGCTGATACAGCGAGCTTGCATTTACCAGATCTAAACCGGCATTTCGTCGTACAGACGGACGCGAGCGACTACGGTGTCGGAGCGGTGTTGTTACAGGAGCACGATGGGCAGTTGCGCCCAGTGGCTTTCGCGAGCCGAACGCTTACACCGCCCGAGCGTAACTACAGCGTAACGGAGAAGGAGGGGCTGGCCGTCATGTTCGCTTTGAAAAAGTTCGATCTCTATTTAGACGGTACGACTTTTGTCATACAGACGGATCACGCCGCGCTAACATGGATCCAGAGATTGAAGGAGCCAGCGGGAAGGCTGGCTCGCTGGGCTCTGACCCTGCAGCGCTACTCCTACACTGTCGAATACCGAAAGGGCTCGAGCAACAAAGTTGCGGACGCGCTCTCTCGGGCGCCCCAGGATGGTGGTCGGGAGGAGGAGACGCGACCGGTGGGGGGCGAGGAGCGCGGGAGAGGAGGGAGAATACCTCCGTGCGCGGGGGAGAAGCCCCCCGCGATCGCGGGAACGCGAGAGAACGGCTGGGAGGAGGGGAAGCAGCCGGAGTTCGTAGCAGCGGTGGGTCGCGCTACGAGGGAGCAAAGGATCGTGGCTTGGGGGAAGTGGTAAGCAAGGAAGAGCTTGTCGAGGCCCAGGGAGCAGATGGATTTTGTCAGCGGGTGTTGGGAAAACTTGCGGAAATTGCGGTTGACACCGGGAACGCTGACGGGCGAATCGGCGCGCCGTTCGATTCATATCTGCTGGGCGAAGATGGGTTATTGCTCCGCTATATCCCCGCGATCGACGAAGAGGAGGGGAATGACCCTCCCTTCAGGGTGGTGATTCCTAGGAAGCTACGCAGGAAGTTTATCAGATACTTCCACGACTCGGCTCTGGCCGGTCATGGCAGCGGCAGCAAGACTTTTCACAAGTTATGTCGCGTCGCGACCTGGCCAGGAGTGAGGCAGGACGTATTTCGGTACTGTCGTAGCTGTCCAGCTTGCCAGAAGGCGAAACCGAGAGGCGGGAAACCTCCGGGGTTGATGCAGCCGGTGATGAGTCACTACCCGTGGGAGATAGTCGCGTGCGACATCGTTGGCCCACTGCCGAGGAGTCCTCGGGGAAATCAGTACCTTTTGGTGATCACTGACCATTTCTCGAAGTGGGTGGAGCTGTACCCCTTGAGAAAACTGGTTTCGGAGCGAATCTGGGAAAAGTTGTTAGACACTTTCCTGCGTTTCGGAACGCCCAAGTGTCTCGTCAGCGATAATGCTAGTTATTTCACTAGTAAAGTTTTCGTGGACTCCTGCTTGGCCCTCAATATTAAGCACAAGAGGACGACACCGTACCATCCTCAGGCCAATATCACTGAGAGAGTGAATCGCAACCTGAAGAGCATGCTGATCGCGCTGACGGAGAGACACCGGGACTGGGACGAACACGTCGTCGAGATGGGTTTCGCCACTCGGACGACAGTGAACCGATCAACCGGGTTTACACCAGCGTTCCTTAACCTGGGTAAGGAGCTGCCGTCTCCACTGGAAAACGGGTTAAGAAACAGCGACGGGGTATCGGGTCGCCCCCTCTCTACGTACGCGGCCGGGCTCAAAAGCCGCTTGACGGGCGCGTTGCACGACGCTAGAGAGAACCTTGATGCCGCAAGGATCGAGCAGGCGGCGCAGTACGACAAGAGCCATCGCCACCTGGAGTACAACGTCGGTGACCTGGTCCTGAGGAGAATGCACCCACTGAGTAATGCAGCTTGCGGTTTCGCAGCATCGCTGGCTCCGAAGTGGGATGGGCCCTACGAGGTAAGTACGCGAGTGTCGCGGCTTACGTACAGACTCACTCGGCCGAACGCAACCGAGGAGTCTGGCCCTGTTCACGTGACCGATTTAAAGGTGTACTACCTTCGTGATCAGGACGGCGATGGACGAGAAGCGGCTGATGAGGACGGGGAAAGCCCTGTCTCGGCCGGACGGCAGGCGCAGTCCGGAGCACGGATGAAGCGCGGTGGCCGGACGGTGCATGACACTGTCGGCGAGTTCACTTCTAACAGGAGTTCCTGCCGTCACTACAATCTGCGGCGCAGGGTCTAGTCCATTTCTGTGTTTTTAACCGTATTTCTTTCCCACAGAATGCCTTTCTGGAACGACGCCCGACGCCGAGCACGTGCCGGCGCTGGACGGGGACAACCCCTCCCAGGAGGCCCGCCAGGCCAGAACGGGGGCGCTAATGCTCCCCCAGTACCCGGGGTGGGCGCCCCGGGTCGAGGCGGCCCGACTCCCGGGGTCGGCGACCATGGAGGTGGCCCCACGATCGGGCGTCGGACGCTGGGTCCGTACAGCGCCAGGCGGGCTCCGCGGATTCCGCGAGCCACCGCGCGGCCACACCGCAGAGTGGGTCGGGCCCGCCTGCGCGGGGAGGACCAGGCACGAGCCGGCCTCTTCGCCCCGCACGACTTCCTTCCAGGGGCAGAGAGGGACCGCCACCGCAGGGGGGACGGGCCTGGAGCCGGCGGCCATGCCACACCGTGGCGACCTGGACGACATGGGACGGGCAGCGGGACCTCCATTTCGTGTCCCGCCAGCGTTGGCGGGACCAGCCGAGACCGGTCCACGACACGCCCGGTGTCGAGGTCCCGCCGCCCTTCCTGGGGCACACGCTGCCCCCGTTCGAGCTGGCCCCGGACCTGCAGGACCCCTGCTGGCTCTGCCGGGTGCCGGTGGTCCACCTCGAGACACACCAGGCCAGCCCGCGCCACCAGGAGCTGCTGAGGGCGGTGGGCCCCCCACGTGCGTCGAGGCGGCGCTGCGGCTGCTCCAGAGGGACCGGCCCGACCTCCTGGCCCCGGCGGCCCGGGAGCTTCCTGAGGAGGGGGCCACCCCTGCAGCCACTGCCGCCACCCCTGCAGCTGCTGCCGCTGCCGCTGCCTCCACCGCCGCGACCGCCGCCGCCGCGGTCTCCGACCCGCTGCCGCCCCCGCTGGTGCCACTCCCCTCCTCGGCCGGGCCCCTCGCCACCCCGTTGCCTCCTCCGCCCGCCGAGGACACTGTCATGGCGGAGTTGGAGGAGTTTTTGGCCGGGGACCGTCCGCCCTCCGCCGACTCGGTCCCCCCGGGGTCCGAGCCTTGAGGGAGGGGAGGTGTGGGGATCCGTCCGGCCGCGTCCCCCTGGAGTCCCGTCTTTCCCGCATTTCCTCGCCCCCTTCGCCCGTTCTTCCCGCGCCCTGCCAAGGCCGAGCGGCCCGTCTCCTGCTCACCCGGATCTTGGGGCGGGGGAGCGCCGCCATACGGCTCGTCATCGCCCCTCGGAGATCGTGCGGGGACCGTGGCAAGGGCGTGGGTGCTCACGTGAACGGATCGTGGTGGGCACGTGATCGGTGGGGGCGAGGATACAAAAAGGGAAGCGGGACAAGGGGGCTCCCTTCTGAACCTGCGGACTGGACAGTGAGGCGTGTGTGCCGACGACGACCAGGACGACGACGAGGACGGGGGACGCTGACCATCGACGCGTGAGTTTAGCTAAGTAAACTGTTATGAAAGTGCATATTGTGTGAGTGACTTCTTGGGGAGCGAGCGAGGCACGTCCCGATCGGGCGTCGGTCAGGTAGCGACCCACAATTTGTAGGAGTGAGCCGCTTTTCAGCATCGGACAGTTTGGCGGTGAGCTTTCTCCGGTGACTTGCCGGTGAGCTTTTCTCCGGTGAGGTTTGCTCCGCCGCCTCAGCAGGTCGCACAGCGTGAACACCTTTGATAAACCGTTATTATCTACCTGGGAGTCTACTGATCTTGAGAATGGTGCCTACTCGATAACTGATCTACTGATTAGACCTATAGACCATTTGCTGTATTACCCAAGCATCAAGGAGAATGCAGGGATTGGTGTTCTACGCGCCACACGCGCACGCCTTCCCCGTACACAAAGATTCGAAGTAAATGACCAAAATAAAGCGTTGATGAAGGCAGCGCGTGCAAGATGCTCATTTGTCATTTCGGTATTTGCTTTAGAGAAAGTTACTGCCTGCTGAGGCCAGCTCGATGCGGCGCGTGGGACACAATCCCTGCATTCTCCCCTTGATGCTTGGAGTAATATAGCAAATGGTCTATTGCTAAATTACCCAATCTAGGGTGCCTTCATGTGGGCTTTGCTTGGGGAGATGACATCTGGCCATTTTGTTTCCAGCATTTATTTTATTTTGCTGTTTCTGAAGCGCGTGAAAGAGCGCGTTCTTACTGCAGCGCTCGTGGCGCTGACTGTGCTATGAGCGATGGCCCCTTGCATTTCTTGCGATTTCTTTGTATTTTCCCCGTGAGCGCGTGCTGTCGGCATCGTTTCCCACAAGCCGATGGCATCGCCTTAAACAAAAGGACACTCAGGCTTTCTAACCTAGGCATCAAGGAGAATGCAGGGAAGGGTGTTCCAGGCGTCGCATATGCCGGCGTCTGCAGCAGTAACTGTTCGTAAAGCAAAAACCTAAAACAAATGGTATCTTGCACGCGCGTTCGTCAACGCTTTATTTTGGCTATTTACTTCGAATCTTTTATACGGGGAAGGCGTACGCGTGCGGCGCGTGCGGCGGTGCGGGCGTAAAGTTTTTGGTCACGCACATGAAAAATCTACAGAACCCTAGCCACAAACAACTTCGCTGTAAAAAGTTCGCCGTATACTATCTCTCCGGACATAAGCTCACCGATTTTTAGATCCTGGAAACCTTTGTTTACACACATCGCCACTCAGATAGTTTTTTCGCCTGCCTTTTCTCGTTTAGATGTTGGCAATATGACTATTGTCTGCTTGCTGGCCCGCTACTTATTCGTGACTCCAGGAAAATCGATCTCACCTAAAGACAAAGGTGACGCGCTTTGAAAGCAGGTACCTCTCGCTGCGGTTGTATGCTTGTTCTGCTTCGTCTTCGCGGACAATGTTGCTTTACGAGAAAAAAAAGTCACGGTTCAGCGACAGCGCAACAAAATGAGGAGAGTCCCCTCCGGCCCTCCCTAGCCGCGGAGAAATCGCGAAGAAGAAAAGGGACTATTCCCCTTTCCTCCTGCAGCCGCTTGTGCCGGCCAAGAAAATACGCGCGTGACGTGAACTGGGTGAAAGAGTTAGCAAGCTCAATAAACTCCTGCTCGATTTGAGGCTACATTTTTTTTAAATGTTGTCGTGAAAACTTTGACAGTCGCGTCAAAAGACTCATATTCTTCACTTTTGTCACGCAAAGTTTTAGTGGCGCGTCTACCCGAAGCAAAGAAAAGCGCTCCCTCCCGACTTCCCAAAGCCAGCGGCACAAAAGTCGCTCTCCGCAAACCGGAAACGGTGCGGAGTTGGCGGCGTGGATCTTTGACTCGATGGATCTCTTGACTCGTCAGACCTCTTGACCCACATTGGACACTTTGGACTCGCGTCTGGCGGAGTCACAAGATCCAACGAGTCAAAGATCCATTGTTGGGCCTTTTGACTCGTTGGATCTTTTGACTCGTTGGATCTCTTGACCAGAAGCGGCGGGGGCTTAGGGCCAGCACATCCATCGTGCCATTACATCCATCGAGCAAATACGTCCAATTTCGTGCCATTACATCCATCGTGCCAGTACATCCATAGTGCCAGTACATCCATAGTGCCAGTAGATCCAATTTGGGCCAGTTCGTCCAACGTGCAACCACATCCAACGTGCCTTTAGATCCATCGTGCCATTACATCCACCGCGCCATCACATCCATCGAGCAACTTCATCCAAAGCATGTCATTACATCCATCGTGCCGTCACATCCATCGTGTTATCACATCCATCAAGCAGCTCCGTCCAAGAACGTGCCATTGCATGCATCAATTACGCAGACTTTATCCGCTACACCTTTCGTTTCTCTTTTCTTAAAAGCTACTTCAGACATTTGCGTTTGCTAAGGAACGACTGCGTTGCGACCACTTGTGACGGTGCGAGCTCACACATGTGCGTTGACTCCACATTGGCTCGTCGTGAGGATCGTCATTGGTTGCAACCACGCAGCAGCAAACGAGACATATATTTTTCAATATTTCACATTATTTCAGGAGTTATATGCCAAATTAAATGCACAAAAGCAAGTAAAATGACCCCTCGTGCGTCATGCACTTTGTGCGGCCCTCGGCCTCACCGAAGCCGCACGCGCGTCGTCGGCTCGTCGTGTCGCTTTAGTCGCCAAGCCTCGTTGCATCGAATCTTCAGGGAGCCTCACCCAGTCCTGATCAATTTACCGGATTTAATGGAGCTCGAACTTCAAATTGTCAAGAGGGGTAGAAAGCATGGGTGTCATGCCATATGGAGACACTCCGCGAACCCGTCTCGAAGGTGTTTGGGGCCCGACGTGGCCGTCGTATGCCCGCTTTGCGTATGCGCCACCACTTCCGCCGCTGGGAGACGACCCTGTTGACGAGGCGTTATTTTCGTTGTTTGTTGTTTCCACACTTACCAAACTATAGTTGCTGCACTTTAACTCTCATAATTAACTCATTATAAACGAGTTTATTTTCGCGGGCTCGACATTTCGCGAAGTGCCGGTTTCGGGAATATTTCGCGGGCAGAAAATTTCATGAACGGGAGATATACGCGATGTATTCGTATTCATGGGGTGACTTATTCGCGTGACCAATTTTTCGCGAATTTGATCAAATCGCGAAATTCTCAAAAATTAGGTTTTTGCGAATATTAGGTCATCGCGAAAATTAAGTCGTTTACAGTAAACTACTTTAATAGAGGATTAGGACGGTGCACATAATCTTACTTTTTATTGCGCTTTTTGACAAGAAAAAAAAGTTTGAATGCCTAGTCGAATTTAATTGTGATTCACTAATGTTCTGTGGCTTACCCCTTGTTTGCTGAGGCTCCCGATCCAATAAGAATGTGAATAACGCAAAAAAGTAATTAGCTTAAAATTGGCTTAAATATAATTGCGACCCCATGGCGGCCATCTTGGCTTCTATGGATGTACTAGCACGATGGATGTAATGGCACGCTAAGCATGATAACAGGAAGGGCGAGCAATTACATCCACCGAGTCACTACATCCAACGAGCCACTACATCCAACGAGCAACTACATCCATCGAGCAGCTACATCCATACGCATGTCATTACATCCATCGAGCCTGTACATCCACCGAGCCATTACATCCATCGATGGATGTAATGGCTCGGTGGATGTACTGGCTCGATGGATGTGCTGACACGTATGTCGCGGCGGGGGGGGGGGGGGGGGTCCGGCGGGCCACGCGAGAGTGTGTGTGTGGGGGGGGGGGGGGGGGGGTGTCGCGGTGGCCTACCGTTCCGGGTGCGCTGACCCTCGTTGGCTTGGCCGCTGCTTGTGTGAGAGTGTTTCGGTGGAGGGCTGTTGTATTCCGCAGTGGTGGGTGCACACAGAGCCTACACAACAGCATTGGGAGTGATCGCGTCTCGCACAGTCGGAGGTCGGAACGGACCGCGACGTCGGTGGCAGCTTTCGCGCGGCGAAGAGTAGTTTCAGCGGCGCCGTACACGCACATAAAACACTGTTCACGAGTCATATGTTCCATCTATGTTTGGCGACTGCATGTCTCCCCTTGAACCACCCTCTGGTCTTTTTTCGCCTTCGCTGTGGGTCGAAAATAAAAACAGCGAAAACTATGTCCTAACCGGAAATGGGCGAAAAACACGTCAACGTCGAACAATTGGAAATGACGTTGGCTCAAGCGTGGCGTCGAGGGAAGAATTGGGTTCTGGTAGCGCCGTCTTTCTGCGTCGTCCTCCTCGGCGTGCGGCTTTTTCAATACCAAAATAAGCAAAACAATCGCCGCACGACGCGCGTCTTTCAGCTGTGTGAATGCGCCTTTACTTGGTCGCGACGACCAGCAAACGTTTATTTTTCTACCATGTTCTTCTCGCGCGTCCCGACTTCAGGCAGCAAGAAAAAAGTACTTGCCGAAACAGACCACGCTGAATAAGAACGCTGGATCCACAAACACCCGAGAAAAGCTAAAACGGCCACGAGATCCACCGGCCCCGGCCTGAGCGAGCTCGGCAGAATCAGGCCTAGCAGGCACTCCAGACTCGGCGCAGCGTTGCTTCAACGGTACTTGGCCAAGATCGTCTGCCCACGACCGGCTGGCGAGAGATCGTGGGAGCTACGTGCAATGCCGGTCCAACCTTCGCTTTGCCTGAGTGTCACGTCAGTATCGAGTTGCAATCGTAAAAGATCGGTCCCGAATGCCACGCGTACCAGCAGCGAGATACGGCGCTGCCGTCAAACGCGTCGCGCGTCCACTCCGAGTGTGAACAGGTAATTTACGGGGCTCTTGCTGACACTGTTGTAGTTCAAACGTATCTTTTAACCTCCGCTCGCTCCTGCATCTCCGAGGCCGTGAAAAACGCCGCGGCAGTTTGTTTCCATCTACGTCGCTTTGCAAACGACTGGCCGCCCTTTTACCAACAATGACTGTTGGGTTGACTTCTGGAGTCTTCATTGGAAGACTCGCCGCACTTCCCAACAGGCATATCGGCGTATGGGGCTAGTCCCATGCTGTCGCTGTAGCGCAACATATCTCATTGAGTCTCGCTCAGCTGCGATGTGTCCATGGCTATCGCGGCGATGAGAGCGCCGATTCAGAAAATACATCGGTGACATCAGCGCCATCAGCGCAGTAAAATCTAACGGCGCACCGCCAACTCGCCGCCGCCAACGCTCCCATTCTCCTGCTGCGCGAGAGAACTTCGGTTCCTGTGCCAGAGTATGTCACGACCGTCAAAATTACGCCGCTGACTTTTTTGCGGTCAGTTGGAGAGAAGAAAAAGTCGATATTTCATTACTTTTTTGTGTAGAAGTTAATAAACCGAGACGAAAACGGATGCCCGTTCGGCATTCAGTGAACGTTGAAGGTTTAATGGAAAAAGTTATCTGGCAAAAGTAGAAAAGGTCATTTCGCGGATCCCTTCAAGGCGCGTAAGCTTTCATGAGTGCCCGTAAACAACCACATGAAAAAAAAAATCTGGAATTTATTACAGCATGCTACGGCACATAAATTTCGTTACTTGTGGCAAAAAAAAAAAACTTTCCTAAGAAAAAAACGAAATAATAAAAAAAAGATACCAGCAGCGGGGTGAAGCGAAAAACGCCGGAGTCGGAAAAAACTGCCGACTTATCTTTTTCTATAGAACTTTGTACTAACAACGATCCAACATGTTTTTTATACATTCTTTTTGCCTGGCCTAAGGAGAGTTGTACTGATTTAATAAAATCTAGGGCCGTTTTTTTTTTATTTTGACAATATAAGTGTTGCGAAATGTGAACTTTTCAAATATTGTTTTTTTCTATGTTTCTATTTTTACTGGAAGTTGCATTTTTATGATTCGTTAGATACCGTGGCCTATATTACGTATAGTTTTCAAAGTCGCTAATGCCATACATATAGAGGTAGAAGGCCTGAAATTAGTATATTTGTACTGTTAAAGTTATAAATTTTATATATGTTTTAATTCGCAAAGCACATAATAATTCACGTGCAGTTGGCTTAAACTTTGGTGCGCTATGAAACAGGAAACATTTGCAATTCTACCGCTCTTTTATGCCTTCCACGGATATAGCGTCCTGTGGAAGGCGAACAAACTGTGCCAAACCAAGAAGACGGCCCTGCTCTCACTGCGGACTAATGCAGTCCGCGGTGAGAGCAGAACCGTCGCTAATCTTGAAAAATTTTTTTCTAATAGGTGAAAACGCGTTTTGAGAGAAAAAAAAAGTTCCAGTTTTCATTTAATATTTATTATTACATCACATATTAAAAAAAAAAAAAAACAAGAAAAAATGAAATGTTGAGTGGACCTGGACAATCTCTCATGGAATCTCTGTAGCTGCCTTTGCTTGGATGAAATGTTTAAAGAGTTGGTAATCTTTGTGTTATTTGAATGCTGTATCGGTTTCTCCATCATTATGGAGGCTTGCTGCGCAATCAATAACCCATTTCCTGGAATAACTCAGGTGTCTTGGAACGTAGCATAGGACTATGTCAAGATTTATTTTTTGCAGCAATGATAATTTTGTTTTTAACAGAAACTATTGGGTTTATTGCAGTTCATTGATGTGGCTGCTTTTAAAGAACTCAGAGTCGGTGTAGATTACAGCGTGAGGAAGCCGTTTTTAAATTTTGTAATTCCATACCAGCAACGACGCAGCTCTGCAGCAGTATGGTAGCTTTCGAATTGGTTCTTGCATCTGGTTATACCGATGGTCAAACCATGGCACAGCCTACTGCTGGTCTTTTTTGTCCGTCTGACGCAAAAACTAGCATACTCATGTCTATAGTTGAAGCTAAAAAATCTGCCTGTGACTTACTGTGGGAGCATCTTACTATCACTGGTTGGTATAAAGGTGCAATATATGTGGCAGTTTTCATGAGGCTCTATTGTGAGGCTGGACTAGTCACTTTATCCTTCCCCAACAATTAATGCTGCTCTAACCTGTTTATCTTAAAAGGGACTACTGAAGTTCGTTTGAAATGTATGAAACTTGATATCCTCGTATATCTCAAGCGGCATGGTCGGCGACGGGTGAATGCTGCTTGGTACATAAACCCCAAGGAAATTCTCCTATACTCCAAGGACAGTTCAATCGCTCCTGCATAAAGCCCGTAAAGCCTGCATAAAGCCATAAATTTCACCGTGGAGGTGCGAAATACTCAATAATAATCTCAGTCCTTGATGATGAACGAGGTTGCTGTCTGCAGAACTGTTTGAGAAGAGTTATAGACAATACAACCATAATCAAGCTGAGAGTAAATGACGGAGCCAATAGATGCGCAAAGGCGCAGTCGGTCAGAGCAATGTTACATGTGACAATACCTTAAGGATGTTCAGCGATTTAAGATTGCCAGGTTTAGTCTCTAAATGTGTGGAATGAAAGTCATCTTGGAATCAAACACAAGGCCAAAACAGTCTGTTGTTTTATGTGGGAGTCGCCATACATGTTCAAAGACGGTTTCTAAAGAATTCCCCACGTCGACTAGAAAACTACTGACAACTGTTTCTTCAGAAGAAAATTTAAGACCATTTGTATTGGTCCATTTGACCAAGCTACTAACCGCAGGTTGAACCCGACGATCACAAACTGAGGAATTGCAGGATGAAACGGAGATCTGTAGATCATCAACATATAAAATATTGCACTGAAGGAGGAATCGCACGGCCAATGGAATTAAGTTTGACCTCAAAATCACCTCAGTACGCCTACCTGAGGACTCCATTTCTCGCCATTCGAGGGTTTTCACCTATCCAGCCTCACCCGCGGAAGGTAGTGCCGGTCGATAGCTCTGCATACCCACTGGCATTCGGCCACGAAAACCAGATCGAATAAATCTTGCATTATGCCGTAGCCAGAGCCTTTATACTGGGAGAGTTCGGCGGTGGAGGAACACGACCCGCTAGGTTTAGCAGATTCAGCGGGTTCCGCTCCGCCATGATGTGCCTCCGGCAAGTGGTCCCCATTGACGTGCGATGCCGCGTGTAGGTTTTGCCGTTCGCTTTTGTTGGCGTAGAGGAAAGTGGAAGCCAAACGTTTCGTGATTGGTGCTATTCAACGCAAAGTGCGCTGGCCGCCCCTCTTACGGCCGCCTCGCCGCGTGAGAATCATCAAAACGCCCGACGTCCGACACAGCTCTCAGCGGCCTAGCGCACACGGCTATAAACGACCAGAACTGAACCTACAGTCATCTCGACTGTTTACACATCTACGGTTAATTTTATTCTGCAATCGCAGCGGACCCGTCGTGATTTTCCGCCGTGCTTGTTCACCTGCCGGTCTTTTTGGGGGTTTTCTGACATTTTTGGTTTGCTGTGAAGGAACAGCGTCGTCATTACGTAGTACTGAGCTTTTGCAGTCGACAAACCTCTTAATTGCTGTCGCGGTGCCTAAAAAAAGCCTGTGTAAATAAAAGTATTTGACGCGCATTAAAAATATCAAAATAAAGGTAT
>JAZHYW010006362.1:0-53876 GCA_037355805.1 Ixodes ricinus
CTGTTTATTGGGGCGGAAAGCGTGGGCGTCGCACCAGCGAGACAACTTTCGAAGAAAACGCGGAGCGCGCGTTGTTGTTCTGCATCGTAAAGAAAAATAAACAAACTGGCTGTTATTAATTGTTTCTAACTTTCTGGAAATTAAAAAAAGTTTCTTCATGTCATTTTTTCGGGCGGGCTGAACGGAATAGAAAAAGGTGACGTCGCTTCTATATGCCAGGTATAATAACGGGACAAATTTCATTACATTCATCCTGAGCTAATGCGACATATATATTTTTGACGCGGTATGTAAAGAAATAGCGGTACTATATGTGACCGAAAAGCCTTCAATGCTACTTTTTAACCATGGGGTAAAACGTCTTGATTGTATTACGCGCCATACCGCGTACGCGCGTTTGGTGTGGGCGAACACAATCCCCAGCGAATAAATGTGATTTAGGCTAATCAATTTTTTATTTTGTTCGGTATCTCGACGGTTGTTACCTGCTAAAGGTTTATCTCATTGTTTTGCGCGCTATTTGACCAGGAAGATAGTTGTACATTTATAAAGCTCGTTTCTGGCCACAGCGGGTCATCCGAAATATCGTGTGCTTCAGGGTAGCACGCAGGCTTTACTTTTGACGGTAAAACGGAATTACGGTCGGGGTCGTTAACAATATGATGAATGGTTAAATAGCTAAGGCATAACATTTTGAGTGGTCAAAGGATGTTCGCTTAATATGAAAATGAAGCTCGCCGGCAGGACGATAGCTCACTGAACAAGAACCGTTTGAAAATGCCGTCAAGGCAGGGGCTTTGTCGCAATGGTTCAAAGGATAGCGTTGCCAAATTGTTATGCGGTCACTCGATAGCAAAATACTGGGGTACGCTTGAACTCTCACGCATTAAATCACCGCTAAGTCGCCTTTCGCCATTGAGACGATCACGTCGAGTCCGTCAGCTTTAGGACCGGAAGTTGCGACAACAATAAATCCCGTGTGCCCACGTACGCATGCCGACGAGTGCAACGTCTCCGTGAACATTTACGGTCAGTATCGCTGTAACTTCGCCGGTGTCGGCTACTTCAGTCGTGCCTCCAAAAGCTCGTTGTCATTTTCTCGGCATAAGAAAAAGCAGACAGGCAATTCTTGCGTGGACAGATGTTTTGTTAGATTTTTCAGACGTCAGGCTCTTGCAGGGCTGAAGGGCAAAAGGAAAAGATACTGCCGCCGGCCGTTCCTGAACGTTGTCAACCTGAACGCTACGCGACATTACCAAAGTGCACTGCACTAATTAGAAGAAAAAAATTTTTTTGCCAAGAGCGGCGGCGGAGATATTATTTCGAAATAACACGGAACAAGCGAACGCTGCGAGAATGCTACCTCCCCGAACCAACCAGCCAACTTACTTCACCTGTGAACGTTGCCCTTACTCGAGACTCGTGGCTGAGAAATAGCAATAAAATGCAAGAAAACCGCACGCGCACGCTGATTATGGCGAGACTTGGGCCGCACCAATGTAGTGGTGCAGAAAATGAGGGGAACACCCGGACGTTCGAGGGACTCGCACTCCAAAAAGCGCCAACGTTGAGTCGCGTCCAGCAAGCACAAAGCACAGCAACTCGACCTCACTCACGGGATGGAAACGTGGAACTTCGTATTGTTCGGACACAGGTGTTAGAAAAACAATACACACTGCTTGGAGCAGGCAGACACATTGCTAGCATTGCTGGTCAATACTGGCCTAACCGGTTTCATCGCCACCTGCACCGGAAACGTGAGCTTTGTATCATTCGGACACGGTTCGAAAAGCAACACGCACCGCCCAGACTTGGACACACATAATGAACACTTGAGCGCACACACTGATCACGGGACATAAAAAAGGCCGATTGTCGAAGGCCCCGCGAACGCTGAAAAATCACGCGTGGGCGAGATAAACACACGAGCGGTTTGCGTGCTGCGCAATGTCGCCTGACGGATGGATGAGCCTTGTTTTCTATAAAAAAACAACTTCGTTTCAGCTTGGGTCCAAGCGCGGCCGATGTTATGAGCCGAAGGGCCAATCAAATAGCGAAAGAAGCACAACGTCATGACCGTGCTCTCTGCGGTTGACAGGACCAGCCGGCCTTCGCCGTCTCTGCGTGCGTGCTTCTCCGCCGGCTGGTCATATCAAGTGCTGAAGAGCACACCGCGTTTCGTTGTGCTTTTTGCTTTGCAGTTTGATTGGCCTTTCGGCTCATAACAACGGCCACGCTCGGACGTATGGGTGAAACAGAGTATAGACGTGCGGGTTTTGCATGGCGACTAGAATCACCACAGCCGACGACGAAGCTGGCTCACACAGTGGCGACCAGATTAGGGTGATGCCACCCTTTGACAGTGCCCGAGTGCCGACAGCACGCGCTCACGGGGAAAAAACAAGAATCGACGAGAAACAAAATGTCGCCGCCCGCACAGTCAGCGCCACAAACGCCGTTGCAGAGACACATCTTTTGACCAGACAAAATAAAAAGCTAAAGCGTGTGGGACAAAATGGCGAGGATGCACTACACAGAAAGCAGCACGCATGAAGGCACCCTGAAGGTGCCTCAATGTCCTTCTGTCTAGGGTGATGCCACCTTGTAGTGCCCGATGCCGACGGCAACGCTGCTCACGGGTAAAGTGCAGAGAAATCGGCGAAAAGCAAAATGTCGCGCATGCGCGGTCAGCGCAACAGGCGCGTGCCGGGAGACGCATCTTTCACGCTGCTGAACAAAAAAATAAAAATAAACGTGTGGGACAAAATGGCCGGATGACTCCACCTAAGCAAAAGCGCATAAAGACACCCCAAGGCACCTAGACCAGATGCGATACGTGTGACTGCGATTTCATGAGAGCAGATCAGACGCCAAGTATTTTTGGGGTCGTTCTTTTGCCTCACAGGCTCTGCGTTCACTGCGCTGGCACGCGCAGTAAGCGCAGCACTCGATAGTATGTATAGAAAGAACACTTCTAAATGCATTGGGCGTTTCATGAGCTCGCGTGAAGTCAATCACACGTATCGCGGCTGGTAGCTACTGCTGCAAGCTAGCCTTGACACTTCATCGAGATGGTGGTGCTTCGAGCTTTTGCACCTCACAGCAGAGCGACGTGCAGTAAGCCCGACGGCGTCCATGCCAACCGCGCTCCGGTGGACCAAGTTCTGCCGTCCTCTGCCAGCATACCGCCTGATGAAATGGTTGTTATAATTTGATCAAACTGCGCAAGCCTCTTGTGATTCCATGATTTCAGTAAAGCCAGAACAACACCTGGCATGCATGTCAATCGCACTTTCGTCGCCGCACCACGAAAGGTCAATGGATCTCCACTGGCATGGTGACACCTAGAACGATCGATACAGTAACGAGGGTAGTGGCAAGATTGTCGAACCGGCTGAAGTTCCGCACTACTGCTTCCGCAGTAGGCGACGTCAGTGGTTCACCCTGCGTGACTCTTTGCCAGCTTCCACGCGTCGGATGATGCAGCGCAATGGGAGGCGGCGTTAGTATCACCGCTTCTCCGCATGAAGTGTAAGCCATCCCAGTATGATGGCAGGTCGAGACGAGGCTGCACGCGTCACATTCGCCCCGCAAATCGTTGGTCCCGATCATCAGGATTACGCGCGGGGCGATAGGCGCCTCCATCACCACATCAAACGGCTGGCTTGCTGGTGGCCCGGCTCACCAACGTAGAGCTCACTGCGACAGAAAAGGACGTTCACAACAAAGATAGGTCATGATATGGAATGAAAAAACAAAAAAAACAGATACACAAACAGAAAGGGACAGCATGCATGCGACCGGCAAGCCTACGAATTATGAATCCCGGAGAAAAGGTGCCGGAGTAAAACTCACCGGAAACCCGGCGGATGCGGAAAAAGTCACAGAATTTTGATAGGTGCCGGAGAAAAGCTCACCCGGATTCTGCGAACCGATCTACTGATTTTCTTCACAGCCTGTCGCTCCGTGACAGAACGTTCAGAATTGGGTGCACACATTTCATTGACGCCGTTCAATCAGGGCCATTTCGCATTAAACGTCGTTTCATCGAAGCCGTTTCATATAACGCCGTTTATCGAACAGTATGGTTTCTGGCCGGATTGTTTCTCGCGCCTTGCAAACGTTTTTGCATTAAAAACTAACAATATTCTGCTCCGTTTTTTTTTTTTTTGCTTTGCTGCGATGACCAATGACCTCTTTGAGTGTGTTAGTTCAAGACGGACTTGTCACTTTTTGGGGGCTGTCTCATGTGGAAGTAAGCAGCAGAAAAAAAGACGCGTCGACAACTTTGTTTGTTGTTCTCATGCATTCTGCAAAACTGTGGACTCTTCTGCTTCTTCATATTTTTCTGTAGAAAATGCAAGCCAGTCTTCTGAGAAAACACTGGCAGCGTACGCAGGCGAACTGGTGGTAGATAATCATGGCGTTTTTAAACCTAAGACTGGTGCAGCAAATTAAAAAAAACATTTAGTCTAAGGAACGGACTAGAGGAACGTCTGGGAGTTGAACGAGAACACTTCAACATTGTAAAACCCGAGACGTAGGACAAAAAAGAAGAAAAAGGGGACAACACAGACATGTGTCTGTGTTGTCCCCCTACCTACCTACGTCTCGGGTTTTACAATGTTGAAAGTTCACCAGCTCGCTTGCATCTTCTCTGTAATTTCTATGTTGA
This sequence comes from Ixodes ricinus, assembly GCA_037355805.1. NCBI lineage: Eukaryota > Metazoa > Arthropoda > Arachnida > Ixodida > Ixodidae > Ixodes > Ixodes ricinus. Next base: position 4,676 of record JAZHYW010006362.1, read on the forward strand.
GAACGCCAGATTTTAGAAATACCTATACGAATATGAAAACAAAAAAGCGCGAGATGGGCGGAAAGCAGAGTGCGACATATAAACAGAAAAAAAAATCAGGCCCAAGTGGGGCCGCGAATATTTAATTTCAAGTATTGATTGTTAGATTTCGTAGGTGACCTTTTCCCTGCACTCGTCAAAGCAGATGAGCTTTCTCCATCCATCGGTTTTGACGTGGGAGCTCTTCTCCGCCGCCCACGAATTATACGTACCAATTTGTTGTCGCCTTAGTCCGGAGCAGTGTTCCGCTAAACGCAACAACATCGAGTCGCCGATCAGTTGGTAGCCATTTAGCGACGCTGGGCCGTTGGAGAAGATCATGTCTGCGACAGATACAAAGTTTGTAACACTGTGCACGAATTAAAAAATCTAAGCTCTTACGAAAGAATAAATCTTGCTGCTCACCTCCCAATTTACGCTCGAGGAAACGCATAGACCTCAACTAGAAACCTAAATGTATCCATCGTATTTTGTTTAAATAGGTGAAGGGAAGGGAAAGAGGCGAGAAGGTGAAAAGTCGAGAACAAGAAACACCTCCCAAGCTTTCGGAGTGCTTCTAAACACACAGACGGCGGCAAAATAGACAAGACTACACAAGACAGAAACACTTACGTCCATCTGTTCTCTTTGTGGCGCTGCACTTCCTACAACTAATAGGAATGATTTCTTTCTGCAAGCTCGAGAGATTGCGCGCAGTACGGTGAAAGCCACTTGTGAGAGGGAGAAAGTCGCTTTTGTAGAAATGTTGAGTGACGGGCTAATCTTCGAAGGCTCACTAGCGGCCAGGATGCGACGTGGCGACACACAAAGAGGGACCCTCTTCTAATCCTCCCCTCATCTTCACTATTGCTGTAAAGGTGCGTTCACCAGCGATGTGACCTTGTCGCGTCGCTTTCATTGCAAAAGCGACCATCGCGGGCAAAAAGCGACGCGATTTGAGCAGTCGCTTGCTGACCCGACACCTGGGTCGTGGATCGGCTGAGCCAATAAGGTGTAGTAGACCGTTTTTCTCCTCCGCTCGGTATCCCTGAAAAATAGGGAGTTTTCTGTGATCATTTCCGCTGTCCCGCAATGCTCTCACGCAGCCAGCTACGCTGCTTGGAACTCTACAGTCAAGGCCATCGGCGCGCCAGCGCAGTGGCGCTTCGTTGCGGAGGAAACTAGCGGAGAAACGCGGTCTACAAAACTCCCTAGTCTGCAGCGCGCATGCGCGCCGCCAGCCTTATCTGCATAGTTCAAGGGTCTTGTGGCGGATTACGGGCGCTATCCGGGTGCTAGCGGGCTGCGGAAACGGTCTGCTACAATTCCCCAATCAACGGCGTTCGGAGCGAGTTTCGAGAAACGACTCGCCAACGAAAGCGTTGGACTCGCTCATCGCGCACGCCGGTGTGACCATCTAATCTTTTGCGATGCCATCTAGTCGCGTCGCGCGACTGCTTACATCGCCGGTGGAATGCGCTCAACACCTGTACCTTTGGCATTACTGCGCGCTGACAGTGCGGTGGAAAGCCGCACGCTCCTTAGAACCACTCAGCCGAAGCCTGGCGACGCGTGGTCACCCCCTCTCCACATACTCACGGGAGAGAGAGGTCAGGTGATAAAAGGCAGGCAAGTGATTGGTCGGCGAACACGTAGCTCGCATTGGGATGCGGAGCACGACTCGTAAAACGCGTTCTAGTAGACCGTTTTGGGCACCGGCTCCGAGTGTTGTGCAACCGCAGGACAACGTCAAACACATGTGTGCTCACGTTTATGCGTCCGGATCTAGCATCTAATACAGTGTCGACTAGGATGTTCTCTTTGGCCGTGACTTTCTACAAAACAAAACAAAAAAAAAGCCGTGGTACTTTTTTGTGTTTGCGCCCTGAATGAAGCTGACCGCGTTCTGGCGATGATTCAAGCGACCAGTTGTGTCCCCGGCTCCCCGGACCCTTTTTCCTAATTTTCCTCCAGTTCCGTGTCATTTTTCGTTTATAGACGTGATGGCCGTAGGTTTGCAGCCGGAGGAATATTTGTTCGATGCACGGACAGTCCATTCGTCACATGACGATTCATCACAGGCCGACTGGTATGAGGCCCGCTCCTTACAGCGGAACATGCGTCGAGGAGAATTCGTCACAAGGGCAACCAAAATAGTTCGTCCTCTAGAAAATGCTTTTTTTTTGTTTGTTTTTTGAGTGGGGTTAGGGGGTGGGGGGGAGGGGTCAACCTTGCAAAGCCCCTACAAGGTCAGCATTGCTAATCGATCGATGGTGAACAAGCTGAAAGAAACGTAGCTCCGGGTTCGGATTCTGATCGAGGAATGCTGCGGTTACCTGGGCACGATTATTTTCGAACGCGTACTTCATTCTGAAAAATGGAGGTAACCGCAACGGTGAGAAGGAACAATGCACTGTCGTTTTCGGAGTTGTGCTCAAAAGATCAGCAACCCAAAGCAGAAATAACGTCTCATACAGCCAGTCTTGTACGCGTTACTGAAAAAAAAAATTGCCGATTTCAATTACAATCACTTTATTGAAAAATGTGACTCATTACGAAGATTCGCCCTCTAAGGGACGCGCCTCCGTCGCTGCACCCGATGATTAGATGTTTCGAGAAAGGTCAAGTTTGCGTTTTCTGTTTTTTTAGGTCTCGTACCTTCAGAAGCTACATTAAAAAAAAAATGAAAATGAAAGAAATAATGGGAAACAAAAATAAAGTTTGTTTTCTTATTAGTTCCGCTACTCCGTTGAAAAACGAAGTCTAATAAATTAAAATTAGTATTATAACATTGCTGTCCTCGCCTATTATTTATACTGGTCAACCAGGCGGTGTTCAATGAAACAGCTCCGATGAAATGTCCGGACCCAGTAATACCTCACAGCCACTCGGGATCAGAGGTCCCAACACATATGGCTAAATTGAATGTAACGTTACCACTATACAGAGGGAACAACATCGCCTCCGTTTGTATTATTATTATTATTGTTATTACTATTATCACGGTTATAGCTATTACAAACACTCTAAATTCACTACGTTAGACGCCACCATCTTGTTGTAGGATTTTTTTATTGTGCCCATTTCGTTTACACTAGATCTTACTGGTGTTTCATCGTATTTCAGGCATTGAAAGAACCTTTGCTGCCGATCCTACCATTTTTTACCCTTTCGCAGCAAAGGGATATTATGATGGCATTACACACAGAAATAAGAATGTAGCCACACCGTCCCAATCTCAAACTACAGCACAATGGCCTGACACAGGTGTAGTGCAGCAGTACGATGAGCAGGTTTGTATTTTCAAAAACCCCATGAAGCTATCCGGTGGTAAAAATAAAAGAACCGCCCATGGCCAGTGCGTACAAGAAAAGGCAGTGGTGACAGGAAGCGTGAGGGCGTCTCTTTCGTCCGGCCGGCACCCAGGGCGCACTCCATATGTACCCTGTTGCTCTCACGAAGTCGGGCAACGTTGACGCAGTATCGAAGGTGTACGCTTTTTCACACATAGGCGTGCAACGCTGGAGAATGGGGGCGCGTGGTTTGGAAGCGCTTTCTACCATTTCTACGCGCGAGTGCTCCTGCAACTAAGCATTGTGAACAGTTACGCACTCTCGCCCGTGCCTTTGCCAGCCCTGCACACAAGTTGTACTAACTTCGAAAAAGCATAGTTCAAAAAGCATAGTTCGAAATTGGCGGTCCTACTTTTCCATACCGCTGCAAAACCCCATCTGGCTCAGATCACTTGGCAGCTGGACAAGTTGGGGCAGGGGCCTTCAGTTGGGGATTATCCGGTACATTGTCCTCTGAACAATGAACGGACGCGCGACGCGCCAGAGGGTGAACACGTGAAAGGAGGGTGTAAGAGCGGAGAGGGAAACTCAAGGTCGCAAGCGACGGGAAAAAAGGTTTCGAAATTGGCGCGGTGGTTCCGCAGCATTTCCTCACACGGACAGCCAACGCCCGCCCTGGTGGTTCCAACTAATGTCTTGTTCAAGATGGCCGCCGTGGTACCGCAGCCTTAACGGAGCATACAGAGGAAACGAACACAAACATCACAAAGCACTCAAACACACAATTCACACTCCCCTTGACTGCTCCACCGCCTGTACATATAGACCGACACGCGGAGCGACTCTGTTTACCAACACGCCGCAAGGCCGCGCATGCGCGGTAGCTATGTGGGCAAGAGCAGCCCGGCTCTCCGTGTTTTCGCCATTGCGTTCTATGGCGTGCGCTCGTTGTTGTCGTTGTAGGGACGCTTGTATCTTTATTTGTGCGTCGTATTTCCTGAGAACGTATGTCGTATCCTATGCCCGACTATTTGAGCTCGCTGCCCGAGCCTGAACGGCAGCGGTATCGAAACAAACTGTGCGGTGACGGCGTTGCCTTCGACGATCCGTATGCCGTAAACAAGGCCTGCTGGACTTCCGACGTAAAGTTGCTGCCACCGAAGTCGACGGCTCATGTCGTCGTTTATTTAGTTTTTTCGCCAAGCCAGTTCACGGCCGACACGGTGCAGGCGTACAAGTCTCTCGAGGCCTACGATTACTTCGAGTCGGTTTCCGCACTGCCGGCGGGATCAGCAGTCTGTGGGTCTGCGGAAGTGTGTGTATTCATTAATTGATTAAATACACACAGCGTCTTCAAGTCAAGGTATGATATTTTTCCTACCCTCATGACCACAAGGCATGACAAGCAGTAACGCTTTGTCCTTTCTGCAGTCTTGGCGGTAACACGTTACAAGTAACGGCGTTGCCGGTAACGCGTTACTTTTTTCAATAACGTAGTAACCTACTCGTTACGTTTTCGACACAGTAACGGGTAACGTACTTACGTTACTACTTCAAGTAACAGTAGCTGACGTTACTCGTTACTCACTGTCTTAAGTCTTGACGTTCGCGGCATGCAATCATTGTTCACGAGTAAGCTTATCTGGCGCGTGTTCGTCTTTCGTCTTCTCATTGTCGCTGCCGTAAAATCGTCTGTCTTCACTGTGACGCACTCAAAGTCCGTGAATATAGCTGCTTGGTAGAGTTACCGATCGACCGTTCAGTGTTCTTGGCATGCTGAGCATATGCGCAGGACTCTAAGTAGAGTCGCTTTTCCGGTCTCGTTTACGATGTCAGGACAGCGAACTGCTGTCAAAGTCGATGACGTGGTTGGTCTGTCTCTGCACGATCACGAGAACGTTGCCGTGCACGTCGCTTCTTTCTTAGCATCATATTTATGATCTGCGAAGACTATATGTCGATCGTGAAGCAGAATGGACGATGTAAGCGTCACTACAGAAATGCAGTACACGAGCAGCCGTAACTGTCACGGATTCGTCTGCAACTGAAACTGACGCTCAGCTCTGCAGTCAGGTCTGATAGTTTATCCAACACTCATGACGACAGAGTTGACATGCACAAGCAGTATACGCTGTGTCTTTACTGCAGTCTTGGCGAGTGAACACGTTACTAAGTAACGCAGCGATCGCCAGTAACCGCGTGAGCTATTTTCGACTAACGTGGTGAACCTGCAGTCACTTACGTTTTCGACTACCAGTAACGGGTAACGTATTTACGTTCACTACTTCAAGTAACGTAGTTACGTTACTCATTACTCCTTCTCAAGTCTTAAAGAAATTACACTTAAATTTTTTCCGTGTTTTAGGCGTCAAGCCATGTTTTTCTTGGCGTTTTTTCTCGTGAGTATTTAGGTGAAACCGTAAAACGAGATAAAGTAATTATGTTCAGTTTCTGCACGAACATAATGTTTCTTGAAATATGACATGTATCGTCAAAACCGTAAAATGTGCTAAATCTTAATTTAAAAAATGTAACGCAGAAGTAACGTGCGTTACTTTTTATCGGTAGCGGTAACGGGTTCCTTTTATTTTTAGGCAACGTAGCTCGGTAACGCGTTACTTTTATTTGCAAGTAACGAGTAACGTACTTCGTTACTTTTCTCCGGTAACGCCTACAACACTGCCGTTCTGTCGCCGATCCCCTTCTGCTGGGTAGCACGGGCGTAGCGAGCCTCCGACGAGCGCTTGGCCGATGCTTTGTGCGCGAACACACATGGGAACAAAATCCCGGTGGTCTCGATCAGGCAACGGTTTCCCTGCACATAAGCAAGCCTCGGGACGGAGATTGAAATGGAAGCCGCACTTGCCTTCAAGAAAGTGTTTGCCGCACAAACGGTCGTTCGCGCGAGGCGACGATTCTTTTCGATCCACGGATATTATCCACCTTTTATGCCTTTCAGAGTCTGCCGGGAACTTGTGGAAACTCACTCCGCTACTTTTCTTGTACATTTCGGTGCAATTAACAGCAACACAGCTTCGCGGCATGCTGAAATGCTATGACGCCCATGCGAAACGTGCGCCCTTTTGCCCACACCCTGCCACACCCCCGGCTCCGGCGCGATCGCAGCGCCGCCGCAGCTCCGTGACGTCAAGCCCGCGTGTCGGTGTATACCTTTTCCACAAGTGTGCAGCCATCTTGAATGTTGTCACTTCTGGTATGCGGAAAAACGTCGTTTTGATCTCTCCACGCCGCTGGAAGGTGTTTACGAAAAAATGCGTGATTGTCACAGGTTCTTGTTTTGCCTCTCCTGTATTTTCTCGCATATTCAGGTTGAAATGTTCTATCATTTTTTTCGTCCCGGATACCAGATACGGAACCGACGTGACGGAAAACGACAGGAAACAGAAAACGTCTATGCCCTACATATGAAAGGTACTCATTTGGCCGGTGACCACCTCAGCATTTATTAAGGCTCCCAGTGTGCTATCCCCTCCTCGGAAGTCTAATCAAGGATAAAGAGTTTTTCGACATCATTGGACTCTATCCCTTACTAGAAAAACATCGGTACAAGCAATAATCATTCGGTGCTGTCGCTGAAACTCAATGATGTCACTATGGTCACTGACAGAATGAAAACGGCATGGCGTGCCTTTCAAACACCCCCTTCAGCATGCGCTTCATGCCTTCCACCATGCTTTGACAGCTCGCGCGCGCATGGCGTGCACGAGACATTGAAGCGTTTAAGAGGGAGATCTCAAGCTTGAGGGAGAGTCCCAGTGTTGGGTGAAAAATACGCAACAAAATTATTTATGATAAGATACTAAATATTCATTCTAAAATGTATTTAGAGTAGTATTTAAGTTACTTTTACTACTAACTATCTTGAGTAGAGTACAAATACTTTGAAAAGGTAATTGAATTAAATTCGAAGATACTTAGCACGCAGGTTGCAAGCTGGGAATATAAGCATAAAAAATTAAAGTTGTGATGACTTCGCTTAAAATCACATTCTTCTGTGATCTTTATGACCTTCAAGAAGCGACTTAGCTGCGGCAATCGGATTTTACTTTGGAATAATTCGGGATATGCAACATAATGGGTACCGAAAGATTTTAGGAACAAGGGTGGCTCACCTATTGTAAGTATGGCAACTTGCGCGCTTTAGTTTGGCCATAGGCTCGGTTCATGACGCATTCCACAGTAAGTTCGTAAAATGCCTTGACGCGATTCGGCGGACTTGACACATCGTCCGGCATTGCAAATTCCTAACAGCCGAACTAGAAGTTGATCAGGCAGCCAGATTTGATGACGAGTACGCGAGTGAATGACAAACGTGCACGCACAGGAGAAACATCGGCTGAAGGACAGCATCCTCAGTCGCTGATAAACAGCTAAGAGTGAGTATTTGTTTCTCCACTGCCAAGGGCGAGGAAGAGCGCCTGTACCTTCAAACTGTCAACAACGAAGGTCAACAGGGAAATACAAGTAACAACGAGGGTGTCCACGGAACCGCTTTCAATCCCTGGCTGCACATGGCAGAAAGCTGGGTTGGAGGATTCTGAGAATGAAACAATGTGCGCATTCAGAGGGAGATAAAAGAAACGCTTTTGAACGAGCTTGGGATCCAAGGTTACGCCACAACAGGCACACAAGGGGCTTCGGGGAAGCCTAATTTAGGTCACTTCATCTCCATAAAACCAGCAGGATCTGGCTTCTTTGGCCGAGGGAGAGTTTGCGCTCCCTTGAAAACGTGCCCGCCCATTTTCATACAAGAGCCCCCTGAACCGGCGATTTCCGAAAATGGTCCATTGCGACCGTATACCAAGCGTTGGCGTCACGATCTTCCGCTGACACAACCACAGAATGTGTAAAATCCCGATGACGTCACCAGCACTTTTCTAGCTCCAAGCGAAACGTGTCCTTCATAAACAACTTACTTGAAAAAAAAAAAAGCCGGAAGGAGGATACATAAAGGCGGCCGTACTTGGGGCTATCCATTTGGTCCTTCGTTGGTATTCGGAGACTGCGTTTTTGCTCATGCCTTGTTTCGTGTCCTGCGTTTAGTTTGCCTTCAAGTCTGCAATCGGTTCACCTTTGCCCTGGAGTCGGACGATCCCAGTTTCATAAATTGTTCCGGCGAAAAATAGTTTCGAAGGTTAAAAATTGTATTTAAGATACTGAGTACAAGATAGTGTGAAGTGTAATTAAGATAGTGTAGCAAATACTCTACACAAAATGTATTTGCAAGATACCGAAATACTACCGAAGGTATTTTAAATACAGTATCTTGAGTAGGGTATTTAAGGTAGGCACAAGTCTGGTAAAGACAAGTGAAGCTCCTCTTTGTTGTTCTCACTTTGTTAGTGAATTAAGAGTTATTATTATGAACGCTATGCTCTCAAAGGTGTCAAAAGTTTCGGATTCCATTTCTCGCACAAATGAATCAGAGAAAACATGTTTATTTTGAGAAGCATAAGTTTACTCCTGGTTATTTGCAGCTGTGCCTTGCTGGGTTCCTCAACAGCAAAGGGCGCAAACCAGCTGATGTCAACTATCCAATGACAAAAACTTGTTTGAATCTCTAATGACGAGACAAAGAAATGTCTGTCAAGTAGTAAAACTCAAGTGCATGTCCAGTGACTAAGCTCCAAATAATTAATGACAAAACTAATTTATATATCTAATGAATAAACTTAAAATAATCAATATTGAGCTATTTATAATGACACTCATTTGCAAATGTAATAAGTAAATTCAATATATTCGATATTGAGTGCTTGATAGAACTCCTTTGCATATGTAATAAATAAATTGGAATTAATAGATATTGAGTTTTTGAGTAATCACACCGAGAACAAACTACGGCACAGAAACGCTAAAATACGCTGTTCCTAAATTATTTATTCTGTATTTAGCTAAAGGTAATCATTAGGATAAGTTATCACTGAGTGAAGTCAGGTCACCCTTTTTTCATTGATGATTAGTGTAGTTACTCTCTTTACTAGTGTTCGTGCTTAGTTCTTATTACTATGAGCTTATTTTTTGCCCATCATGCCCCATATGTCAACAATGTAATAATCTAAAGTCTTGTGATTATAATGTTGTAATAGCGATCATTTTCTGTACATTTGTGTTTCTCTTTTGATGACAGTACTATTCCCTCACTCTGTTGCTGCTGCTGATGCTGTAGGCGGTCAGGAACCCGTCAAGCTGTATCTCAAAGCTTTTTTCCTGGCCACCGCCATCATCTTATGGTGAAAATAAACATTATTATTAATTCATTATGAGCAAACTCAATTGCATTCTTAATGAGTAAATTTAGAAGAATATATGTTGAGTTTATAGTGAGCAAACTGAATTGCATTCTGAGTGAGTAAATTCAAAAGAATATATATATATATAAGTCAAAGATGCGTACTGTCGGAGTTACTAATTCGAAGTTTATTACGACGTTTCGAGCGGGGACCGCTCTTCACCTGATGAAGAGCGGTCCCCGCTCAAGCGTCGTCATAAACTTCGAATTGGTACTCAGACAGTACGCATCTTTGACTTATTAACTTTCCCGGTCCATTGTTTTTATATTTACCTTACTTCACCTATATATATATATATATATATATATATATATATATATATATATATATATATATATATATATATATATAAGAATTCAGATATGCTATCTTGAATAATAATGATAAGTGGGGTTGTGGGATATTTAGAAAGCGTGTAGTTGGTCAGCCATTTCAAAGTTGCGACGAGTCACTCGCTGTAGATGAGCAATTTAGCCAGTGCGGTACAACCGCTAGCCTGGGGTCTTTAACGTGCACCACGCAGTAGTGATACACGACCGCACGCCGGTACGATGCTCATCCAGATCGAAACGGGCAGGGGTGGGGCTCGAACCCAGGATTTCTCGGTTCTGCAGAGCGAGCTTTCGCTCCACGTGCTCCGAGCTGGTTTGCACTAGCCCACTTGGCCACCGATCCCCGAATATTCTTTTGAATTTACTCATTAGGAATGCAATTGAGTTTGGTAATGAAAAACTCAATATCGATTCTATTGAATTTACTCATTAAGAATGCAATGGAGTTTGGTCATAAGAAACTCTAGAGATTCTATTGAATTTACTCATTAGGAATGCAACTAAGTTTGGTCATTAAGAACTCAATATATATCCTTTCAATTTAATAATTAAAAATGAAATTGAGTTTGGTCATTAAGAATGCAATATATATATATATATATATATATATATATACATATATGCATTTTGATTAATCAATTAAAAGGGTATACGAGGGGTATTCATAAAGTTCGTATTATCGGCACAAAAAATTAAAAAAGTGGAACAAAACAGGCATTAACAAGAGCGCTCGTCCCTCTAGTTTCCGCACAGTGTACACATTGCGTGCAATAGTAGCGTAGAACGCCGCTAGGGAGTCGAAACCAAAATGGCACCACCCGTCGGTGCCAAGCACATGCAGTGATCCGTTTTCTTCCATTTGAAGGGAAGCAATGCCAAGAATATACATTCCAATCTGGGAGCGTTGTTCTGGGACAACGCCCAAGTTTATGAAAATGTGGTTAAATGGCGCTGACGCTTCCAGTGTGGCCAAACAACAGGAAAGCATTTTAAGGGCGACAACCAAGTGATTGCTGAAGTGGAGCGATTCTTGAACACTCAAAAGAGGAGTTCTATAACAATGGCCTCCGGCAGGCACGTAGCCAGGATTTTGTATCGAGGGGGGGGGGGGGGGGTTGTGTGCGCACGCACGCACACAACCTTGGTCCCTAAAACCTATTATAACAAGAGGACACAGTGGCGCCGTCTATCGGGTTGCAGGGTAAACTTGGCGGTCCGGCATATTTTATATTTCTCCCGCGCATTATCCTTTCTTTCTTGGCTCCAAAAACTTTTGTAAAAGTTATAAACGAGCCTTTTTCATAGGTATTACGCACATTTGACCTCGGAAATCCCGCAAAACCTTCGCTCTTGTGAAATGCAGTTCCAGGGTCACCGCGTAGATGGCGTCAGAATGCCACTGTGTTCCCTCGTCCTAAGAAATTACAGATCTCGTCTCTCTCGGTCGTACTCGGTCGCAAGAGTGTGAACGGGCTTTTGGGGACATGGCTAAAGGCACTTTAAACTGCCTGACGAGGCCACGCCACCCTTTCTGGCAACAGCGGTAGCAAAACAAGACAAGAGTGACATGCTTTCACTGCTATACAATAAAAAACAATTACAAAAGAAAACAGATAAACAACCAGTGGTGTGCGAACAGTAGCAACGCAGCGGATCACACTCCCACCCTAAATGTGTGAACCAGCCGTTACGGCCACCGGGCAGGAATACGCTCACCCTGCTTCTCATCCCTGGTGCAAATTCCCTGCTTGCAAGAAAGACCGTCTCCGCAACGCCCGGTAGGGGTGCCGTCGAAAGTCACGGCCATGGTCCAGCATGTCTGGTTCTCCGCTACACAAATTAAGACAAACGGCGAGGATTACATTTATATATATATATATATATATATATATATATATATATATATATACCTCTTACCATGACGATCATCTTATCTGTAACTGTCAATAACAGAAACTCGTCATCGTCCCTCGTCCGAGTCCGGTGTACCACAGGGTTCTGTCTAGGCCCCTCTTATTCTTAATATATATAAATGACCTACCTACTAGCATTTCCTCCTCCATAAGCGTATTTGCGGTTGATTGCGTTGTTTGCCGTGAAATTACTAATGACTCTGACGTACACATAATTCAATCTGATTTGAATGCAATTTCTTCCTGGTGTGATGCTTGGCAGATGAAACTAAACGTTATGAAATGTAAGACAATGAGGATTTCCCGCAGAGGCAGCACTCAGTCCTAACTACTTCCTATCAAATAACCTCCTTGAAAACGTATCAACTTACAAATATCTAGGTGTTCATATCTCTTCTGACCTAACATGGAAAACTCACACCGAATATATCGCTAATAACAATAACCGCATGCTTGGATATTTAAGACGTAGCTTCTCTCTAGCTCCATCATCATTAAAATTACTACTTTATAAAACACTGGTGCGACCAAAACTTGAATATGCATGCTCGGTCTGGGATCCCGGTGCAGAAAGCCTCATATCAGCGCTTGAAGCCATCCAAAACCGGTCAGCACGTTTTATATTATCAAACTACCATCGTACATCAAGCGTCACATCCATGAAAGCTAGTCTCTCACTGCCTCTTCTTTCCACTCGTCGCACTATCTCCCGTCTCTGTTTATTTCATAAAATTTACTATGCCAATTCACTCTTGAAAGAGCAACTAATCAGTGCCCCCATCTATGTATCCTCTCGGCTCGATCACTGCTGCAAAGTTGGTATACCCACTTCCATCTCAAATTCTTTTTTTCAAATCTTTCATCCCAAAAACATCTCGTGAATGGAACGGCCTTCCCTCATCCATTGCGACCATTGGCGATTTTGTTCTCTTTAAAGAAGCACTAACAAGTTACTATTCAAGATCTGTGCCGGACTAACCATTTTCAGCGTTTTTGTACTTCCGTTGCCCACCCCTCTGTAATGCTTCGGCCTTGAGGGTATAATAAATAAATAAATAAATAAATAAATAATGTCCGCCGAGCCTGCCGATTTAAAAATTGTGAGCAAAAAGCACGCCGCAAGCTCTGCCCACAAATGAGGGCACTTTGAACTAGCGCCCAACCAACTAGCCCAGCTAGCCATCCTTATCCCACAATGGAGGCTTAGAAGAGTGACGTAGTCGTTTCAGTCCTGTCGTCACTATCTGGGTATCCTGTGTCCTTGGTGGGTACGCCGACGACACAAGTCGCGATGTGACTGAAACGACTACGTCACTCTTCCCTATATACGTCATTCTGGGCAGAACATGCAGCACGCTTTTTGCGGGAAAAAGTTGAATATCTAAGAAAAAAAACGTAAAATGTTAGTATTATCATGTAAAAAATAATTATATTTTTGCATTTTGCTTTCAATTGGCCGGGCCTCTAATCGTAATTGCCGTCCATACTGCATAGCAGCATGAACCCTAAAACCAATAATTAAAAGTTCATTAACACATTTTAGTTCATTAGTCAACTTAACATGATGATTATCCCCGCATCCAATGTTCACCGAGCATGATAAGTATATGGTGAGAGTCAACACTTGTCTCTACCTCGCCTGCTTTTATCTTTTCAGATTAACCTTAAGGGGCCTGCAATCATAATTAAGCGTCTACCTTTTTTCCGGTTTCCACGTCTCTTGGGGTTCGGGCAAGCCAGCGGGCACGGTGAGAGTAACTAAATATCAGTGCGTCATATTTTAACCGGACGACGCGGAAACCTCCTCCACCGACCGGGGCGACCCGCGGTATCGAAAGCGCGCGTAATGTGACGTCTTAGGTCCTGGGCTTACTACTGGTCAGAGCCGCTAAAAGCTTCTTTTTAGTCGAAATACAAAATATAAGTGGCGCGAATCGTTTCAATTATTTATAAAAGTAGTTTTTGTACAGTATTTTAGATCTGAAAAGAAACAAATGCAGTTTATAAAGTACGGAAACAAGAAATGATCCGTCGACATACCCGCCACCAAGCGGTGGAAAAGGCGGCGCATACTAGAAAGGAGTAGTGGGATCTCGCGCCGACACGGAAAGGTCCCGGATGTACGCGGCGGCGCTGCGGCCGTAGGGACCGAAGGACCCGACCGGCTCTGAGCGTTCCCAAGGCCTTCGGTGAGCAGCTTTGTCTGGCGGTTTGGCCGTTTCGCGGTATGGCAGCGCGAAGTGGCTCCCATTCTGAACTGATCTTTACCCCGTGATTGCTGTCGTTTGTGGCCAATGAAGTGTCATGCCGATTTTGTGTTTAATCGCGCAGCAAATGCAATGAGAGCCGCTCTAGCTGCCCGCTACATACAGCCTATCCAGAACACGCTTTAGTCGCGCCCTCTCGCGCCGTCGACACGGAGTACGGCAGCCGTGAGCGCTCGCTCAGCTCACTACCCCTCGGCTAGTTCACGGCCACTCAAGCAACCAAGGACGTCATGAAGGAGGTTATTTTTTGCTTGTTTTTGTAATTTTAATTTGCCTATAACTTTTAAAATAAAGCGAAATTCGAGAAAACAAAAGTGTCGTTAGGTTACTACGTTCAGTGCGCTCAGGTTTGGTGCAAATTAAAAATCAGTAAAAAAGCCATTGCAGGACCCCTTTAAACACCTACGCTTAAAGATGCACGCTTCGACGATTCCCGTTGCTTTTGTCTTCAACAGGAACAAAAATATAGAAATAGCAAAGAAGATGCAGGCGGGCAGTGAGCTTTAACATCTTGAACACGCGGCTTAGTAACAAAAGAGAGCACGACACACACACACACACACGCACGCACACGCGACACGCACGCACGCACGCACGCACGACGCACGCGCATACAGGTCTTAATTTGAGGACTGTGTGTGTGTGTTTTGTCTGGGGATAATTGAATTGTTGACCTAAATGCGAAAGCCAATTCGGAGGATAAAAATTAGCATCACATTTTATGAAGTAATCGCGATTGGAACTCCATGACATGCAAGGTGTAATTACAAGTCTTCGAGGTTCGAAAACTTTCCTTTGTCCAGTAAATACTTTGACTTTTTAGCAGGGTATCGAACCGAACCCGAATCGTGAACCGAAAACCGGAAAAGACCTTTATTTTCGCGCGAACCTAAGTTGAACCGGAACGAAACGATTGTTTTCGCTCCGGAGCGGAACCAATGTTTTCCATGCGGTTTTCGGCTCATACGCGAAGTCAGGTTGCGTGAAAAAGGCGTGGCGAAAAACACAGTAACCAAAATAATCAACCAAAAATTTAAAACAAAAAATATTTTCGCGTGAACTGGAGTTGAATTTGACCAAAATAATTATTTTTTCGTTCCTGGGCAAAAGTGCTATATTATTTTTGCAATGTTTCGTTCATAAGGGAAGTCAAGAAGCGAGAAAAATTGGTAGCGGAAACTCTGTAACGTTCCATTTTCCGGTTTTCACATAACGGTCGTCTTCATAATTTAAGTTTGTCTCGAGAACTCAAACGAAATGAGCACATTAACTATAAATTCTCCGGGATTTCTGCATGGTCTTATGTATTTCTTTAACAAATGCCCACATGCGTCCCAATCTTTTCTTGGGGACCGGAAATGGTTCATCAAAGAAAATTTATTACTAGAACATGTCCAATTCGTACGTCAGCGAAAATGACCAATTAATGAGCCTGTTTGGTGGCAAAACGGCGAGTCAGGCTGGTTAATTCATCTCGAACTAAACGAAAAAAAAAAAAAAAACAAGGACAAAAAGAGAGTATAGACAACACGCCTAGTGTGGTCTATATATATCTTAGTACTTGTTTGTTTTGGCGTTCAGTCCGAGCTCTGTTTCGTGTTCCTTGTCTTCAATTTTGTAGAGTTGCGTGCAATTTACTTTAAACGCCTTGATTTCATTGTACAACCGATCGGATAACAAAGCGATACAAAGGCCGATGGATATTTTAGAACCTGCACTAATTGCCATATTTCGGCGCATCCCATCTGCTTTTAAACTCAGCGGATTTAATATTCTGTCTGAAATTAAAGTCTATAGCACCGGGAAGCGGAGGGTGATTCAGTCAACAGTTACAGCCACAGAAAACAGCAAAACAGCTTCGATCTCTGGTAGCAGAAACAACAAGGACCAAAATGTTTTCTCCTCACGAACACAAACATCAAGGCGCACAGCTCTTTTGAGCATTGCTGGACAAGGAGCCGCGGCTTTCAAGAAACGCTAACGTGTTGCCGTTTTGGGAGGAGAGAAGAGAACGCCATCCAGAACTCTACGCATTGGCGTAAGAAGCCCTGGAAGTGCCTGCGACCGAGGTCAGCATGGAGCGAGCCTTTTTCTGCACTGAAGTTCATTCTATCGACTCAGAGGTTCCGTCTTTCCCCGGATCATGCATGACGACGTCCTGCTTCTTCGGTCAGCTGCCTGACATTAAATTGCGCTTTCACCCACGTCCCAAGGTGCCCCAGCACTAGCTCGTTCGTTGCACACAGTAATGTGAGCGCTTTGCATCCATAGGCTATATGTAACACTTTTATAAAATATCTATAGTTTATCATCTGATGTCAATTGTTTTTGTAGCATATAAGTATGAACCGGTTCCATCCCCTTTGAACCTTTATTTTTTCACTCCAGAGCTGAACCGGAGCTGAACTGTTTTCCCTGAACCGGAACAAAAAAACATTTCGGTTCGACACCCTGCTTTTTAGTCAAAGTACTCCGTGGCAAATTTTATCTACAAAACATAAAATCTAAGCACCCGAAGATATATATAAAAAAGCATTGTTCCCTTCTTAACAAGCCGGATTGTCAGTAAATATAAGCATCATTATAAGGACGTGGAGATAAGCTACGACATTTGCCAGTTCACCGTTCGCAAGTTCGGAAAAGCTTGGGGAGTAAGTCAGCAGACGCTTACTTTCCAACCACCTTAATCGAACTTCCACTGACCCAAATTTGTACGGTAAATGTCCTTGCTGCATGTCAACGAGCCGATAATGCGTTCATCTCGAGAAACTCGGTAAGAATTCATATTTACGTTTCATCGAAGCAATAAGCGTCAGCGTAAGTGCGACGCGAACGACACCGCACGACGCCGTGTTTCGGTGTTACTTACTCAATATCGCCTGGCACATCGGGCAGCAGCCAGTGGTGAGGACGAATCCCTTCTCGCAGTTCTCAACAGGCAAGCAGAACGTCCTTTCACAAACATCTTTCGTGAACAAGACGCGCATTACATCAGACGCGCTAACGCCTTGCGATGTTGACACGACGTCACACCAAAGTATCCAGGTGGTAAGAGCGAAGACAAGAGCCGCCATGGAACGCATAGCGTACGCTGGCGTTCCGTCGCAGTCAAAGTACGGTCCAACAAGAACGCGCACGAACGAGGCACAGACCTCGCGCAACTGTCTCCTCCATCGTTGCTAAGCGTCACGAAGGCGGCTCCAGATAAGATATGAGAATACGCGGGGCAGGTACGAGGCAACACAAGAGATACCCACCTGCAATCGGTGACGAAAATACCGAGGTCACTTTTAGCTCTCCGCGGTTCCAGTGTGGTTACCGCAATGTTGAGATTGAGTAAATATCTCATTTACTCGCGTGACATAGGGACAGGACACCGCTTAAATACCTCACGAAAAGCACGCAATGCTTCACGTCGAACAAGCGAATCGCCTCATGCCTACAGCGCACGTAACGATTGCCCGGGTTTTCTGTTGTTCTGCGGTTGGAAATCACAAATCACGAGCTTAATAACATGCTTCCAGCGATCACATCGACCCGGATTGGAGGGCTCATATGATTCCAGAAGGCTAGACAGAGTGTAGACAAAAACTGTTTCGTGAACCGGCACCGGCACTGAACTTCTCTTATCTTACCCAGATTCCGAGCCAGTGGAGCAGGCATTGACGAGCTTCTACAAAGGCCAATGCTGGATGGCAATAACCTGCCCTGTTGTGGACATGATCAAATGAAGTAAACGTAAAAAGAGGAAACAAACATTGAAGGTCGGTTATGGTGGCGCCCATGCACAACTGCTCCAAAGAGTCAATACAAGTGCGATCGGGTAGCTTGGATGCTCGTATTTACGAATGTTAAGGTGAGATGAAGTGCAACAGGATTTAAATTGTCGCGCCGCATGAGGATAAAGAACCTTGAATATAATTAAGGAACGTATCGTTTGGTGTTGGACACTTAAAATAACTGATCGCTGGGTTACTCTTATGAAGCAGAGGATAGACCCTTTTAGAATGCAGCAAAACAAGTTAAATGCAACGCTATAAAAAAAATGGGCGCAAAAACGCGACTGCGTGAATTCTGCTTGCGCGAGCACTCGCGCAAAGAAAGCACTTTCTAAAGTCTGGTGGTTTAGGTCGTTTGAGATGATAAAAGTAAAACCAACTTTGGACTATTAATCACGTTCAATACGGCCGCCGGAGTTACCTGATTAGCGCTACACGGCATTGCTTCAATGCGTAGCTTTGAACATGACCCCACGATTGCATGAATATGAACGAAACTCCGGCGCATTTTTTCCTTTTCCTCATACATGAATGAAGAACAAACTTTTGCCACATTGATTGTTGTACCGAATGAGCACATTCCACCAAAATGGCATATTCAATAATAAATCATCAATTACAAAAAAAAAACCTGGTCGCGTTGTGTCGGTTTGATAGAGTCGTGCAAAAAGGTTAGCTGCAACACCCCTACAGTGTCTCTTTCTTTCTTGAATCATTTTGTAAACTATGCTGTCGACAGGCGCAGTGAACCACGAAGCCTCATTTATATGCCTCTCGTACAAAACAGTTGCTCAGGATATGGGACTTTTCCAAGCTCGTGTATAGCCCATGAAACCAGAAAAGATTGGAGAAATATATAACCCTTTGCGTGAATATCCATGAATAAAAGCTGGAGTGCAAATTTGACATGATAAACTTGTTTCGAGCCCCACCGTATCGTGGTCCTGCCACTCATTTCGCGAATCCGTAAAAGCAGAAAGGGAACAGTGTAGAGAGATTGTCAATCGTGCTCTGCTCAATGACAGGCGAACATCCCGTGTCTCGCTCGTCACAGGAACTTGACTGCCGTTTCGCATGCTTACACAGCCGCTGCGCACGTCCACAAGATTGAAAGCGAAAAACCCAAAGTCTACAAAAAGGGTTGAAAATTAACCCAGTTGGTACTTATTAACGCATAAAAAGCGGCCAAAAAAAAAATGAGGACAAATGAGATCGTGCGCGTTTTCTATTTTGGCCTCGTTTTTCACGCGGTTTTTGTGCAGAAAGCCTACTCTGTCTACTCTTGTGTGGCATAAATCACTCACTACTCCCGTGTGGAGTAATTATTAGTCACGTGTGGTGTAACGTGAAAGCTCCCGTACGCGAGCATCACGGGCGACCGTAATCAAAGGAACTGTTAAAAATTAGGCAAATTAAACCACGGACGAAACCTGCAACCCTGAAGTCAGCTTCAGGAGAATCAGCCACTGCGCAGTAGGGATAAAATATAGCGAGCATTTTATTTAAAGAATCAAAATTCTAAAATCAGCACAGCGAAAAATACAAGATGGCATGGAAGATATACAAATGATTGACGGGTGCGCTGACACTGCTACTACGCAGGTGAGTTTGATCCTTCGAAACTTGCCCCGTCGATGTCTGCAATAAAAATGAGAAAAGCAAATGCGTATTAGTAACATTTCGTACCACCTCTACCGTTAAAACGTCCACCAGCACCACCGCCCTAGAGGTGAAAGTCTAAAATACTTTATGTGGCACTTTAGAAGTGAAGAATGCTCGCGCACAGCTTCGATCCGCGTTCAAGTTACGTGCACCCACAGCTTTGGCCTCCTTGCCACAAAAAATTCGTAAGATGTATCTCAAAGTTAGCAGCCTGTGTTGGCCTCGAGCAAGCTGCCCGATCTCACCAGCCAGTTTGGCTACGGTGCCTTGGTTTGGCCACGCCGTCGCTGCCACGTGTATCGAGGGAACCTGTCTTTCGCACGTGCGGCAACCTCGCTACAGCTATGCGCGTGCAGAGCACGCGACGGCGCGAGTCGTCTTGTACAATGCCGCCTGCTTCCTGTGGACTATAGTTGTGGCGACGTGGCGCATGCACCAACGTTTGGTGAGATCGGTCGACAGCTGTACTCTGCAACGTATCGACGACTCTTGACGATTCTCACGGCCACGCGCTCGACTGCTTTTGCGCCGTATCACCGATGTGGCCTGTCCAGCGACTAGTAACAAACCAACAATGCTAAAATGATAGGGGTTGAAAGCCGCCGCCTCGCCTCCCACCTCCCCCCCCTTAGTATCTCACGAATAAGAAGTGAGATGCGAATTAACAAGCAAGGCCGTCGAGTCATCCGCGTTATAATAAAGTCGATAACAATAACGCAACAAATTAACAAACACTTCGTCGAGTGCGACGCTATTATTTATCTCGTCTAAAGTGAATATATGTTGACCTTTTAGCTTTGACAACTTCGCCCGTGGAGATTTGGCCTCCTGGCCGTAGGCAGAGCCGGATTTGCTGGGTTTCTGGCGTGGCTTTCGGGGCTGCTGGTTCTTGTCCTTCACCTTGGAGCTGAGTAGCGGGTGGGTTTCTGCGAGAAATTGAGAAATGTTGGTTATTGTTCCTAACTGCAAGAGCACGCGCAAAACAAGTTGCACCTTTCAGCGAATTCTAACCTGGTGGTTCGGACTGTACGTCGTCTCCCCTTAACATGGACTAATTGCGAATGCTGTGCAAGCGCGAGCGGCTAGCCTTGACTGCCCTGACTGGAGCACTCGCTGTACGAGCGCTCGTGCAGCCGCCGGGGCTTCATCCAAAGCAAGTAGCTCGCGCGTTTAACATGCGCGACTAACAATAGTCCATGCTAAGGTGAGACGAAGTATAGACGAACACCCAATGGCCGTGTTCCAAAATTTACTCGATCTCACTCCAGTGTAAAGGTTCTGTACATTGGCGCTCCAAGTCGCAGCCGCGTCCAGCGTTGCTCTGTCTGTGTTGTCACGTGACATGATCCGCCTGAGTAAGTCCTATTCGAGGTAACATTCGGAACACAGTTAATGAGAGCTGCTCCGATTACGCCGCGCGGATAAGACGATTGCAAGCAAGACGACTGGCCGCCGCCGTGTCTCCGCTTGTGCGGGAAAGCCCAAGGCTGGGAAAGCCCGTGCTATTTCAAGCTTGCCAAAGTTATCTTCACGCGGCGAACGCTGCACGTGCTTGCACGCATGGGGCATCAGTCGGAACGCCATGCTTGTGTCGTCAAATAAAAAAGTAAAAAAAACGCAAAGCCTGGAAGAGAAAACATCACAAAGAAACACAGCCAATGCTGGTTTGTTGTGAGTGCTTTTTGTAAAAAAAGTCAGCTGTTTTTAGGTTTTTTTAATGCTTTTTGTAACGTGCAACCTTTTATCAGTTCCAGTTTCGCGGGAACTGCGCGAGCGCTCGCGTAGACGGAAACCGTACACGAGCTCTGTTACAAGTGCTCCGCAAATCACACTTATTCCTGTTCCAGTCGGCCGTCCGTTCGCGCTCGCTTGTTGAGCGAGGCAACGCGCATTTAAAGACCGACCTTCCAAGTTCGCCATTTTCCCGGGCTCAAGGTAGGATGTCCTGCCGCTGCACGAGTGTCCGCTCCACGCGAACATCATTCCAGGCAAATCGCCGGAGCGCGCTCACACGTGAAATAGACCCTTTCAAAAGTCCATCGGGCAACATTGGCGGTCGCCATTTCTTGGGTGCGATGCGTGCGACTGGACCCGAGTCCTCGCCGTACGCTGACGCAAACCTCGTGCCCAATGCACTAAGTACATGTCAAAAAATGCGGCCTCGGTAATAAGCGCAGCAGCCACTAGATGGCGCGTACTTTTGCAAACGGTCTATTCGAGAAATGGTTTAGTAGCGTAAACAAAAATGCTAAAACGGTCTATCTTAAAAAAAAAAAAACAATTGGGGTTTTGACCGTGTAGCTTCACTTGAACGAGCGCTCGTCCAACCACAGATCCAGTAAAACCTGTACGTTCCAAACTGCGCAGGCAAAACTCTTCGACCTGTTGCTCGCACGCAAACTACTACAGGGCTTGCACGTGGCGTCATCGCACTGTACCAGCGGACATTCCTACTCCTCCTTGTCGAAAAAAATAACAAAAAAAAAACGTAGCGAATATATGCTGCAGGAGGTACGCGCGCAGCAGCAAGGTACTTTACAATGGCCGCCGATGTGATGTCAGTGCAAGTCGTGTACTGTTTTAGCTTCAACCTTCGGTTTAGAGCGCCATGCTTTATTCCCTCGAAATAATAAATATTAAAGTTCGTAGCATGCTCGCTTGCCTCGTTGAAACCCACAGCTGTTCCCGGTCGCAATTACACGTAAGAAATAAAAATGAAGCTTACTGCGAGTTGGGGCTCTGGGCACCGCCTCGAGTCGTATGTAGCGCTTTGGGAAGTACGGGTGCGAACGGTTGGCGCCATTCCACAGTACATTTAGCCATACATTTCCTTGCCAGACGCGAGTGCCCGTTCAGGCAAAGCATCGTGCAAAGCTAGACACTCTGGCGCTACTGTGCTTCTAATAACGCTGCACACGCACGTGATAGAGCCACCAAACCATTTGGATGACGTCCACGCCACGACGTTTACAGATGACAAGAAAACGCCGTGAGAAATAAGTGCACGAGTGTTGTGCAGTATGTATGAAAGTGGTTTCATGCATGGTGCGCAACACTGCCGGCACAATGACAACGGAACCACTAGTTACCGTGCGAGCAGCTTGTGCAGTTTTCTACTATATTTTTTTTAATCAAACATCCAAGTTTGCATAGATTTTGCCAACACGAAGACGGCTTATGGACCGTGCCATTTTGCGTGTTCATGCGGATGGCGTGCGCCTTGCTTGCAAACACGAGCGTGCTGAATTGTAATTTCGTGAGCGCTGTAATAGAGCATCTGCGCATGCGCTCGTACGTTTCATGCCGTTCTTTCCTAGGATGGGATTGCGCAGCAGTCTCCGGACACTTCGCTACAACGGTTCCGGAGTAGCGCATTTCTTCTCGGGTGCACATATTCATTTTAAACTATAATTCTGGAATTATTTTTTAAGTTACACTGGGTCATCGTTTGAAAGCAATCACGACATTCCCCTGCCATAAATTCCCGCTCTTCTGGTTCGAGTCTCTACTAGCTGCGCTGCCCTCCCAACTTTCTTCCTATCATTGTAACCATAAAGGGACTGAGGCAATATGTAGTCATTTTTCAAAAGGTTGCAAGTAATTTGGAGTACACATGCGAGCGGGTAGTCGATTGAAAAATATTGCAGCCCAACGGCACCGCGTGCGACGTCAGAAACAGGGGCGAAGACAACATGGGACAATGGAAAGTTTTGCCGCCAAGTTGGAAAACATCGACCATCTTGAGCCCTAGGCTGTGCAACAAACTGGTGTGTGCCTCAGTCACAGGCTCAATACTGTAGACAAGGTGTTCTCAAACTGAGTTCCGTGGAACACAGGGGTTCTGCGCGCTGGTCTCGTGGGTTCCGCAATCACCCAAATTGCTGTGCTTCCCCCCCCCCCCCTAGTTTAACCTTCCACGGACTGAGCCATGGATTGAGTTGGTGTTGTGGACAAAGCAACCTCACCCTTCGCACTAATATGTATATATATTTTACAATGTGCCCCAGTTTAACCCATCTGCCTTATTCTTTCTGTAGTCCTCCATTTTGTCTTATTCTACAGTGCAATAAACTTGTGTTCACTATCTAAACACCTTTATTTCCCAGTATTATCGGTTGGCAACTTGGCAACAAAGGGGGGGGAGGAGGGGGTTCCCTGGGACAAAAAGTTTGAGAACCCCTGAAAAACAGTAGCCTAACTCAAACGAATGCACCAACATGCTGCATTGTTCCAGCTGCACGGTCGATTTTATCATGTCCAATAGGTTGCGTCGGAACACTATGTTCATGCCGCCCTTATGACAATTAATAAAAACCATGAAATATAAAGCATATTATGAACATACATATGAACACATCGAAAACCACACAGGAAGCTGCCATGTTCTTTCCTTTACAGCTTGTTAGAATGTGATGCCAGAAATAAAACTATTATGAAAAGCTAGTGACACAGCTATAGTCACAACACTGGAAAATGAGAACAAAGTATTGCCAAACTGAACTGCATTCATGCCATAATTTATTTTCTGTTTACTGCACAATCTCAAGAAGAATTTTTAATCCTTTAATTTCCATAACTTAGTTGAGCAATGAGAAAACTGATAGCTTAAATTCAAGGGAACAGCACTTATAGTAACAAATTTAACGGGCATAAAATAAATGTTTTGTACCCCCCATTGGTGCGTCTTTGAGGTCAATGTCGTAAACCTTGGGCTTTTTCTTCTTTGGGGAGTCACTTTGGGAGCTGGGCCTCTTTGCAGATGTATCCTCAATAATCTGAAAATATACATAAACGACATAGCTTTCTTTTAATGGCACTTTACTCCTTCATGCCCCTTCAAAACATGAGTGCAGTCCTCAAAAATTTGATAAGAGCGCCCCTCTTGTGTTTCATCGAGCGATGCAATTTCACTGAAATTCTAACAAAAGCAGAAGTCGTCCCTCCAACTCTGTGCAATGTGATTTATGAGATTACTAGGATAAATTTTTCAAGTATTTCAGCAATATTCACACACTTGACTAGAATGTCAGGTTGCAAATTCATGAAGACGAATTACGAAAGTAATTCTCTATCTCCAATATCATCATCGTCACTGCCACGGTCACTTATGTTTACAGACACCATACTGTACTTCCACAACACAAACAAACAAAGCAAAGCTTTAGACATTCATAAAAAAGCAGGAAGGAAAGTTGTAGCAGCTGCACCAGACAGCCCACACAAAAAGCGACTCCATGCAAAAAAAAACAAAAAACTCACAGACTCGGGCGGCTGACCCCAGCCTTCCTCCGGCTCGTCAATTTCGGGTGAAATGGGCAGGTACAGCAGGGCTCTGGTGTCCTCCCCTTCCTCGTCACTGCATGTCCAAGGCACTGCCATTGTTCTCAACACCCAGAGCTAAATCTGGAGTTACCTTATGGGCTGAGTAAAACAAAAAGTGGCAAAAGCTGCAAAAGTTTCTAAGGCAGGCATAGGCAACCCTTTATGGCAGCCAGTCTACGAAGGGCAAGTGGGCCAACATCCAACAATTCAAACAATGAACGTTCCTCCCTACGAAGAAATCCGTGGCGTTGCAGGCAGCCGCTGCATGATCTCGGGCAATACATAACTGCCTATGAAGGTATGCAAAAGGTGATTATGATGTATGTATGTCATGCGTGCTAAAAAATATTTGATCACGTTTTACAAAAAAAATGAACAATTATTTTTAGCAGTCAAAAGTGGATGGGAAAGTTGTCAAATGCCTACTGAATAAAATGTGACAGAAACCCTTACAGGGGTGGAACTCATGAAATTTACTTGGGAGCAGCCACGGGAGCAGCTGAAACAGCTGTTTTGGAGCAGGTTGGGAGCAGCTAAAACTACATTCTCAAGCAGGCTGGGAGCAGCTCAAATCAGTTTTCATTGCACTTCAGCTCGTGTCTTACACGAGCACGGGAGAAATTTCAATTGCGCTTAGCAGCACAGATGAACATGAGTGGTTAGGAACCTGGGTAGATGGGATAACAGTTGAACAGATGCGAAAACTTGGCCTTAGTGAGAACCAAAAAGCAAGTACTATATATGTTTCTGAAGATAGTGTCCTTGATATTTTCTGAGTGGCTTTCAGCTGCTCAAAATGCAAACCAGCACTGCTTATAGCACAACCCAAACGTGCTTGACATAGTAATTATATGTACGAACCATGTGACGTGCGTAAGCAACGGACGTGCAATTGCGGGGAGGAGCAGGGCAACAAATTTTGAGTTTATCATATTGTACAACTGAATATCGAAGCAGCAGACTACAATTAACGGAGTTATCATATTTGAAGCGATGAGCCGGAGAAAGATTAAAGTACGCCGAGCAGATTTACCGCTCTGCGTGAGAGCTGCTGGCCGGCGAGGTTTCGGATTGCACCGCGTTTCAGTTCAATCAAATCACGATTCATATTGCAGAAATGCGGTCCCAACTTCTAACGATGAAGCACTAAAAGATATCTTTTGCTAATGCGTTTTCAACTGGCTGACGTCCAGAACCCGGGCCGCAGAGCCTCAGGCAATCTGACGCTTAACGACTCGACCTCACCTCGGCCGACTTGCTTAACCGCTTATGAGTGAAGAATAAGAATCCAGTCGCAGGTGATGTAGCACTTGGAATCTGACCCCCGAGTTGTTTCGCGCGCTTCCGACTCGGGATACACAGGGAAAATAAACGGAACAAAAAATTGCAAGGCCGACCAAGCTAAACGCGCTCATTGTTGCCAATCGAGTCGATAAAAACCGAAACCAAGACAAAATAGCATTTTGTTGGCGCACGTTGTGCGATTTGGACACAATGGTGCGAGGTTTTGGCTGTGGCGCAGTTTCCGCAAAATGGCGCAGGATGGCGCAGACAAATGAGTCTGGCGCAAAATGGCGCAAATGGCGCAGCCGTTCCACCCCTGCCTTACAAAATCCTAATTTACCTTGCTCAAATAAAAAAAGAATGGAGACCTAGATGTTGGTTTCTGATCTTTCCAGGTCAAAGTATTCCTGCTCCATAATTCTCATCATTAATTCATTAAGAATTTTATTCATATTGTCACGAACGGAGGTGACACGAAGACGAGCAGTGAACTCAAAAATAACGGTTTAATAGGCGAACTTGTGCCAACCAAAAATAATAAACGAACGAAAGAGCGTCGAGGCAGCAGAAAAGCAGGCGGCGATTCGGCGGCGAAAACAGAGCGCGCGGGACTGCTCGACAAGGTCGCGGGTAGCTGCTTATCTACCGTGCGTCACTATCTCGAAAGTTCGGCAAAGGAGGTTCGAGCGTCGCGCGCTGGGGCGAGGATGAACTGGCACTTTCGAGAACAACAAAGCAAAGGGAAAGTTACAACCAGTGCGAGAATGAATGGGAATCTTCTAGAAGACCGTGACCGAGCGTTCTTTCTCGGCTCTGCGGGCGGCAATATTAAGAAAACTATTTTCCTATTTAAAGCATGTGCTCTCAAATTGGGTTCCTATACTCAAGGACAACTTTCTGTGGAAATGGAGCCAAAGCTAGAGCCAAAACACGCCTTTCACTGCATAGGTGAACATAGTTCAACCAAAATAATTTTCTGGGTGTAACTTAAGCAACTAAAAATGATACAATCATTATTTTTTGCTTCTATTTCGCAATGTTACTATAATAGTAGTCAGAATATGCAAAACTGGTAATATGTTTTTTGTTTTTTTTTAGCTCTTTCAGGCTTTTTTTGGTTTAGGTTTGCGTCAAATTTTCTAATTCACCGAAAAAAAAAAAAAAAGGTACCTTTCGAGAGCTTAAGGCTGAACTCCATGGGACGAATATGCTGCGAATAACCGACGAATTTTGGCCGGCGGCTTTTGCTCTGCGCGTGGAATCAACACAGTGGCTGCTACGTCGCGCGCAAAGTGAGCGTGCTGTCGGGCGGCGTTCGCCAGTTATTCGTCACATAATTCGTTCCATGGAGTTCAGCCTTTATACTTTCGTTTGCCCCGTACGATTTTCGTGAAGTTTGGCAAAGCAAAGTTGTCGAAAACGAACCAAGCAAATGGGGTGCACTCACGAGTGAGACAAAGAACCGGGGCTCTCTATTGTTTCCGTAAACCGGTTGGTTAGTGAGCTCACCGGCATAAGCAAGCAGGGGTCAGGATTGAGCCAGGATCTCTGGATTCTACAGCTGTGGTGCGTTACCGACTCCACCTAGGGCCAGCGGTAACTAAATGCAATCCAAATGGGGTTTGACTTCGCGCCATAACATGTGCGTGCTCCTATTTCGGTAAATTGCACTCACGCTATGATTTTTCAGCGCCAGAAGAGTTTAAATATCAATAACCTCAAAACTAAAGCATTGATGAAATTCACGACATTTCTTAAATCGACCTCTAATATCTGCGTTAGTCGCAAGACAAAAATAGAATTTGGCAAGATCGACCACGGCGTAATTTACCTTGTAAGTCGGTTAGAGTGCTTCAGTCGAAGCGGTTGCTTGTGTTTAGAAACCGGTGAAACATAGGAAAAGAGACACGGATATGCCTGCATGCTTGGCAATTGCGGTTCAGCAGACTCAACCGTAATTCTCATACGAAACCATGAACTGTAGAAATTGCATGCCTGTCACGCCACAACCCAAATCTGAAACCGAAACCAAAAATGTGCGGAACTGCTAGTTGCAATAAAACAGAACCATTAGCTCTGCTCCCCCCTCCCTCCCGTTGCTTTCTCTTCATCGCCACAGAAAGTTGTCCACCAGGGGTACCCCGGGGATCTTGGGGATTCCCCAAACTCCCAAATTTCCTCCACTATCCCCCTCTTCCAAGGCAACATGACTGACCAATTTAAGGGGAGATGCGCCACGGTAAAAAAATTTTCTATTATATACAAACCTTGAATGGAATTTTCACAGTTTATGGTGCTTGATCTCTTTCTTATAAATCTAATGTTAGTTTTGATATGGCTTTTTTTTTATATTCTAGATACAATGCACATGCACTGTGGGCTACACACTTAAAAGGCAGTAAAACTAACTAATTCTTTTAAACCAGCAAGTTTTGTTTTCGTTTTTTGTTTTTTCTCATTTGTTTTTAAACAATATTTATCTTTGTTGCCATTTTTCCTTTTATCTAATCTCATTTTATAAGCCGCCAGCAAGTGCAACTGTATAGGCACATGCCTTCTGAATACCTGCACATTGGCGGCACTGTGCAATAAAAGTGCAATAAAATACAATACAATACAATACAATACAATGACAGCAAAAATTGTGCACAAACTCTTATATAAAAAGAAAATGGCTAAAGCACAATTTAAAGTGTTCTTCAAGTTTTCATAAATATAAAATTTTTCATTCTAACCAAACCTTGATAGTTGCATTCTACATATTCTCCACATTCATGACAAATATGGTTGTGAAAAGACAATGCAGTGGAATCCACTTAGAACGATATCACATATAACAATGTACTGCCTACAACAAACAGTTTCTAGAGTTTCTAGATTAGAAACACTCAGTTTCTAGTACAGATACAACGATAATCGATTATAACACTTGAATTTTTGGATTTTCTCATTATCGCATTAAGTGGATCGCACTGTATTAAGAAAAAAAATTCTTGTGTACAAACTGAAGATATTCCACAATTACAAAAAGAGAAACACGAGTTCAATTATTACCATCTGTGTGTTGCAATACTCTTTTGCAGCAGGAAAAAATGTTAATAATTTTCCGCGAGGAATTGAAGCTACAGAACAATGCGAGGGAGAAAAAACACGGGATGGTGGGCAACGTCACAATTTGGAGAACCACGAACACAAAAATGGATCAAATACAGGCCTTTCTGGGTCGCCAAGAGTTCTCGAAATGCGCATTTGACTAAGTTTGCAATCATTTTGGTCCTTATTATTTTATGCATAAAATATGGAGATTCTAGGATAATTAAACACTCTAAAATAAAATTCACAATTTTTTTAAACACATTGCCATCAATGTGGTGACGCAGGCGAGTTAGTTTATGATTACCAATGGTAGCAGCATGCAAAAACACAAGGACAAAGGGAGGAATGCACAAGACGCTCGTCTTGTTCATTTCTCTTTTGTCCTTCTGTTTTTGCACGCTGATACCAATTGTAAACATTGCCACCTTTCTTTTACATTTTAGGGATCTGAGCCATCCAGTGAAGTTCAAATATGGGCCAAACACTCCATAGTATCTCCATTATTGCTTACAAGGTCTTTAGGTTTTTGTGCTGCTTTAGGGGGAGGTTCCCCACCAATCAATGAGAGAAATGAATTATCCTAAAGGCTAAAAAGTTTTGAGAAACTCTAGTTTAGAGCAATGTAAAATATAGAAAATGTTTTTAAATGACAGGCATCAATTATTTTAATGCTGCTCATGAACCTTTCCTTACAAGGAAAGTATCAGAGCTGCATTAGGGGCAGCATTCTCAATCGAACTGGTGGATACATTTTCCTCCAGCAGAGGTCAAGGACAATACGGGTCTTCTGCCAGAATTCACCTGCTGCAGAAGGCAATGATGGGCTCCACCGTCTCCACGTCCACCTCTCCATCTTCCTCCTCTTTCTCAGTGTGCTGTGGTGGGCTCGAGTCTTCGTCCTCCAGATCAAATTCACTCTCCCTCTCTTCATACTCCACATTTTCGTCCAGCTCTTTGAAATCCGGAGCGAAGGCACTCCAGTTTTCCTGCCAAAACAGCACTCTTCAGAGATTATGTTGCAAGTTACCCATATACTATAACCACAGGCAGGCTAAGGCCATCACAGCATGAACTTGGGAAAAGCTTGCAGAAAATTATGGCCAAGGCTAGTCATGCCTGTTTATCTACATCAGTGGTTCTCAAATGGGGATCCGCAAAGGCATTCTAGGGGTCCGCAAAGCCCTGCCTTATCAGCCAAGCCCAGCAATAAAAGTTGTATTTTTAAGAAATAAGAATAAACATTCCAGTTTTTTAGAGAGTTTTCTCGTGTTTATGTCAATGAGAGAGTCTACTTCACAGTAGCCATTAGTTATATCAATTTAATATATCATTATCATAATTAACCTATACCTTTCCCTTCCCTAACCACAAACAGGGTTGTTTATCATATCTGCCAATCCAAAAGGTGTCCGCGAAACATCAATGGTTGAAAACCACTGATCTACACAATGAGTGACAAAACAAAATGATACCTTTAAATTCATGAATCATAATTTTTAGATACATTTCTAAAAAGAGAACAAAGTCAAATTAAAGGCCGACGACCAGACTCGAGATTCTGCAAGGCAGAAGATCCACCTCACCATGGGAGAGGAGGAAACAGGCAACGGTGGACAGGGTAGAAGGGGGAGGAGGGAGTGGGGGAAAAGAGGAAAGCGCGAACTGGTCGTCGGTCTTGACAAGCCTCATGACAGGACTAAAAGCAATCCATACAAGGTTTCAAGGATAGAAAACATGCTCTGTCACTGGTGTTGACAACAGGATGATAACACTACATGCTGTTTTGGAAAGCTGACAGGAAGAAGTACATAGTTCACCACACAAAGAGACAAAAAAATAAAATTATATATCTGTCAAGGACCAAAAAAACAATCTACAAGGCTTCAAGAATAGAAGAAACACTTCGTCGCAGCTGTTGAGAACAGGATGAGCACACTACTTCAGATGTCACCAGCACTGACTCAACATTGGCCAGACAATCATTATAAGAAGCAGAGAATGAGCATGAACAAGTTACTGACCACTTGTGGCTGTGCCCAGATGGACACTACTCCACTGGATATCGAGGCAATGATGGGACGCACAGGGTGCCACTGAAATGAAAAACAATTCCTCACAGTCTCAGTTCCAAGTGCATGCTCTGATGTGGACAGGCAATTGAAGTGGCACATGGCGCCATTTTACGAGGGGAGATCAATAAGCTTTGCCTCCTAGGCTGTAACTTTCTTATTTAGTGATGGAATTGAAAGATATTGCATTCAACTGAAAGTTTGGAATCTTCACTTTTCCACGCGCACATAAATTTTCAATATAGTCCCCACGGCGGCAATGCCCTTCCGCTACCGGTGCACTACTCTCCGCATGCCGTCATAGAAGATTGAGGGTGGATGTTGACGACACCAACGGCACACTGCATCTGTAAGCTCGTTGTCGGACGCAAACCGTGTACCGTTCAGATGTTCCTTTATTTTGGAAAACAGCCAAAAGTCTGATGGTGCGAGGTCTGGGCTGTAAGGTGAATGAGTAGGCTGACCAGACGTCCCGTTTTGGCCGGGACAGTCCCGTTTTTGATGTCCTCTTCTGCCGTCCCATCTTTTTGTCCCAATAAAGAATCATGTCCCGTTTTCGCAGGAGTGCATAGTTTTGAAATTGGCACCAAGCGAGTTGAAGCAAACCGAAACTATGCCTACTCGTTACAGGTATAGGTTACAAAAATTATCGTAGGTGCTTTAAAAGATTTACCCAGAGAGTAAACTTTAGAACTGCTCTTGCCCACAAACACCTTCCAAATGGGTGCATGGAACTGAACTGTGAGTGCGACTGTCCCAGTGCTTAGTGCAAAATGGTAAAGTTTTGAAATAGGACCAGTTATTTAATTCAATTTGTACTCCAAATCTCAATCTTTAGTACCTCCCCCTCGTCCCCGTCCCCCCCCCCCCCTCCCGGCTGGGATGTCCCGTTTTCTACCTTGAGGAATATGGTCACCCTATGAATGAGGCAAAACATTTTGGAACTGCAGCTTTCCCAGCGTGGCTGTCAGGAGATCATCATCGCCTCCGCCATTGGGTGACCCTGCACTCTGCCCGCCGCTTCCTGGCTCTGGGGACCCGACCAGCAGCGAAGCTTTGAAGCAGTGAAAGAAGCTCTAGCCAAACTGCCACTTCTGACGCGCTACAATACGAAGAAGCCTCTCATAGTCTCAGCAGACGCATCACCGTGCGGAATTGGTGCTGTCTTGCTGCAAGAAACCGATGGCACACCGATGGCCCATTGCCTATGCATCGCGCTCCCTCACTGAGACGGAGCACTTGCGATCACATGAGCCTGTGATCACTTCTGGCTGTACATCTTAGGACTGCAGTTTCGGATTGAGACAGACCACAAACCACTGGTTCCCCTCATGACAACAAAGTGACCCGATGAGCTGGGCTCACGACTGCAGCGATTCTGAATGTGACATCTCCTGTATGACTACACCATTGGACATGTTCTTGAAAAAGCGATGTACACAGCCGACATGCAGTCATGCAAGCCGTTACCCGACACAGCCTCTCGTACAAGGAAACTTAAAACCAGAGAGTATGAGCTCCTGACACTGGAACAGCTTCCGGCCCCTCAAGAAATGCTCAACCACATCAAGAACAAGCTATAGACAGACCTAACGAAGAGGGTAATCGAGTACACCCTCCGGACATGACCAGATAAAATTACGCTTCTTCACAGAGTTCACCAGTTCTATGAAGTCGCCGGCGAACTAGCCACACTAGAATGCCTGCTATTCGAGGGCAATCGACTCATCATACCGGAAGCCATACGTTTCAAAATCCTCAAGAAGCTTCACACAGGTTACCAGGGTGTGTTTAAATGCCGCGCCAGAGCACGAGAATCAGTCTGGTGGCCAGGCATTGGACTCTACATCGACAGCGTCGTCCGAAGGTGTCCCGTTTGTCAAGAACACCGGAAACCAGGTCAACCTCCATTTTTAGAGACTCCACTGCCAAACTACTCGTGGGAAGTTGTCAGCATGGACCTTTTCATCCACAAGGGCAGTAATTACTTGATTGCTGTCGATTACTATTCAAGGTTCTTCGGGCTGGAACCTCTTAAGATGACGATGACCAGGGACACCATTGCTGTCCTCGACCCAATGTTTACACAATATGAAGCACCAAAAATGCTCCAAACAGACAACCGACCGCAAGTCGCTTAACGTGAATTCGCGGTGTTTCTGAAGGAATCGGGAGTGACCCAATCAACGCCAAGTCCGCACTACCCACAAAGCAATGAGGAGGCCGAGAGGGCAATTCAAAAGACTAAGCAACTCCTCAGAAAATCGACAGACATCCCCAAGGCATTGCTGGCCCTGTGTGCGACCCCAAGAATCGAAGGTTACGTGCCTGCAGAGCTATTCATGGGACGAAGACTGAGCACGAACGTGCCAGTAAAGCCCGAATCTCTCCAACCTCGCTGGGACGCCACCGACTTTTGCTCCAGAAATGCCTTATACAAGGAGAAGATGCGCCAACACTATGACGAGCGCCGCAGGAACACGTGAGCTCGACACCATTCTGCCTAGAACTGCGGTCAGAATTCTGACGGGAGCAGCGTCTTATGGCCACATTCTAGGGCCAGCGCCTCAACCCCGTTCCTACGTGGTGCAGACGACGACAGGCACTACACAGCGAATAAGAGGACACCTGCAACTGGCTGTGGCACCTACCGTCACCAGAAGTGGATGAGCGAACCGTCCACCTGACCACTTTGTTAAGTGTGAGTGTTGTTCTTCCAAAGTGGGGGAAGTGTCGAGAGATCATCATCATCGCCACCGCCGCCATCATCATTGCCACCGCCGTCGGGTGACCCGGGAGTCTGCCTGCCGCTTCCGCGTGCGGACACTCTCTCCACAAGATCACAACCAGACCTGGCACGACTCGCACCTGTATTGCTATACTAGAATAAACCTACGCAGTTGAATCAGTCTTTTCTCGGCCACGACAGCGGCGTTGGTCTCGTCAGCAGTCGCCCTCAATCATCTACGATGGTATGCAGAGTGTAGTGTACCGGTAGTGAAAGTGCATAGCCGCAGGTGGGGACCATATTGAGAAATTATGTGCTGCTGGGAAAGAGGAGATTCCAAACTTTCATTTGAATGCAACATCTTTCAATTCCATCGCTGAATAAAAAAAGTTACAGCCTAGGAGGCAAAACTTATTCATCACCCCTTGCATAATAGAAGCATCAAGCATGTGGGTACCATTTTTAAATGGTACACAGATGCTTGATGGTGATTGGTGATTGTAATATGGCATGCTACAACAAACTGTTTCTTTTTATGTTCTCATACCTGCTATGGCCCACATACATGAGCTGCAGTATCCTTTTAAATAAATATGGCGTAAAATGTCAATGTAGCTAAATGTGTGTGTTTCGAAGCGCTATACTTTAGACGAAAAGAAAATGCAACACGTTTTTAATTGAAAAACACGGCAATATGGTGTAGAATGCTTCACCTAAATTTAAAAGAAATCAGATTTTTTTTATTGCACATTAAAATTTTATTTTGGGACATGTTTGAAGCACTGCAAATATATTTTTTTTTTATAATCTAGAGCAACAAATTATTTGCTGAGGATAGACCCCTATGTGAATTATATATGAAAAAATTCCAATGCTCTATCTTAAAAGCACGACGAGATAATAAATCACAAAGTACAAAGTAAACATGCCAAAGTAGACAAATGCATCTTTTTCGAAGTGCTGTATTTTAGACGAAAACAAAATAATGCAAATGTTTTTAATGAAATAAATAACAGCAATTAGGTGTAAAATGCTACACATAAATTAAAAAAGTATATATTTTTTTAAATTGTTTTTTGTAGGCATGGGCGAATAGAGGAATTTGGGTCCGAATCGAATTCGAAGCGAATAGTGATTTTGGCCGAATAATTTCTAATCGAATACTTCGAATAGTGCAAGTAACAAATACTACAAGATATGTTTAAACTATAGTTTTATATTTGCCCCTATTTGGGATTAGAAGTACTGTAATTGTTAATTTCAAGTGTATTGAGTTCGGGAGCACGAAATGGTCAAAATGGACGGAAGCTTGCGCCACCTGGCCGGAAATCCAAGCCAGAGTAAGTCAAACCCGTTTATATCGAACTCGCAAAAAAACGTCTACCAGTTCGATATCGCGGGTAATTCGATATAGAAGTTTTAATAAATACGACTCTCAAAAATCCCCTTTCTGCTGAAATATTACACAATGAAGTAGTCTTGCATCTTCTGCTGCTTTTTCTTCATTGCATTTGCGATAATGATATTTTTCTACGCTATCGACGGACTCCAAAATGCTGAGGCCGCAGCCTTCTATATTCGCGCATTAGCGCCGAACTATGCCGAGAACACGGAGCACGTCCGAGGAGGAGCACCTTTTCCTGCAGAGCCCCGTTTTGCTCTGAAAGTTGGCTTTCCCCAAAGGCAGGTGGCTGTGTTGGGGGAAACCAGCTAGCAAAGCAAGCTGGCTTTTTTTTTTTTCTCCGGACGGTTGCGTCAATTGCTTGTAAGAAAAAATAATATTCTCTTTTGCGGACGGAGCGGGAGAGAGGGTGCTCCAAACCAGCTAGCAAAGCAAGCTAGCTTTTTTTTCTTCCGGGCAGCCGCGTCAATCGTTTGGAAGAAAAAATAATATTCTCTTTTGCGGACGGAGCGGGGAGAGAGAGCACGGAGCACCCTCTCTCCGCCGCAAAATATATTTTTCTTTTCTTCCGGGCGGTCGACGCGGCCGCCCGGCAAAAAGGAAGCCAGCGTGCTCTGCAAGCTGGCTTTCCCCCAATGCGGCCTCTCGCGTTGGGGGAAAGCCAGCTTGCAGAGCAAAACGGTGCTCTTGGCAGTTCGATATATCGGTGGCGGCTGCTATTTTTGTTCGATGTAACCGTAGTTTTTGCCATATATTATCACTGTAACATTACTGTGCACAAAAATTGTTTGATATAAGAAATAATTTGATGTAAACGGGTTTGATATAGTCGGGTTTGACTGTATTTGGAAAGGTCGAATAATTCTATATTGTCGAAAACGATATTGTCGAATACTTAAATTCGATTCGAAGCGAATGCCGAATAGAACAGAATTCGATTGGCTATTCGTAATAACCGAATATTCGCCCATCCCTAGTTTTTTTAGATTGCAGAACCTTTTACCTTGGGACATTTGAAGGACTGTAAATATTTTTATTTATAAACTAGAGCAAAAAGGTATATATAGACGATAGACCCTTATGTGAACAATATATAGAAAATATTTCAATGCTGTATCTTAAAAACACTAAGATAATAAATCACAGATATAAAGTAAAAATGTCGAAGTAGCCATGTTTGTGCATTTTTGATGTGCAATATATAATTTCTATAACTCTAGAAATTGTTGCAAATATTAGCACTATAAACAAATATCTTTAATAAAAAATTTTAGTTTTATCTCATTTGTACTTTGTCTAGTGCCATCAAACTTGGCAAAAATGACAAATCTTTAAAATGGGGTTGCTGCTCTAATGCAATATTAATTTTGTTTCTGAAAAAAAAATTTCCTTTTATGTTTTTTTTTATTTTTTTCCATATGTTGGGGAGTAACATAAAAATATGAAGAAAAACAAAAAATGTCGAGCAGGCATGCATGCATGATTTTATCTGAATAGACCCTATACAAGCACGCACTTCCTGGGAGTAGTAGGTACTTACAATATATGTTTATGACAAAAAAACAAAAAAAGTTTAATAAAACAATTTTTTTTAATTTTTGTTTTTCAAGATTGGGGTTTCTCCTAATCAAAAATGGGAATAAGACAAGCCTTGAAGGTGATGCCATCTTGCATTCAGATCATGAAGTTCACTGAAACCTGAAGCCAAGGAACAGCTGCTGCCTCAAATGCATCTAACATGACTGACCTACAAAAAATTAGAGGCCCCCCCCCCCCCCCAAACAAAGCGTTTCCCCAGCCCCTGAGACATACCACAACATCGAGGAGCAGCTCCCCTTTGGTTCCATGGAGGATCTTGACCAAGTTGCCGATGCTCTTCTCCCAGATGTAGAGCGCGTGCTGACGTGCCGAGCCTGCACAGATGTACTCTCCATCCCCTGAGAAGCAACACTTCTTCCACATGGTCCTGCAAAGCAAAGTAACTGCCAAGTTACTGCATTCTGCTACTGACCTTTGTGCTCAGAATTTTCAACAAGTAACGAGTTTCATGGAGCCACAAGTACAGTGACCGCTTCTTCGGCTAGACACTCACTGCTGTCATGCCAAGAACATGTCCTCATGCTGACACTCTTTCGTGTATAGTCGCCCTAGTTCGATTTAAGCCTATTGAATCACTAAGCAACTACGATAGTCAGAGAACATGCAAGTCTCTTCATCAGACTGCGAATGTAGGGCTACTCGTCTATTCCCTCGGCCCTTTTCTCTCTTTATCTGAGACAAAATTTGCTCAAAATTAGCTGCTCCTGATACCTGTAAAGTAAAAAATAGACCTATGAAAATGTTAAAGTTCCATATATTAATTTGAACATATTCCATTCAACCTTCAGATGCTATATATGCTTAATATTATTAAGTTAAGAGCTAAAGTTATCTACCACAAATAGTGTTTACCATGCTCATCATTAGCTTTTATGGATGTCCTATGTCATGTGTCTTACAAAAACATAGCTTGATGTTTAGTAGCTCTTTATCTCCTTCATTAGAGCAGCTATCAAAATTCTAGACAGCTGATGCAAAAGGGGCAAGGGTTAGCACAAAATTATAATCTTTTGATTATGTCACTCACTTATTCACCAAGTCCTGTAGCTTCTGAATTGGTTCCGGCTCACCGTCTCTGCCGAAAGTCATCACTTCATTTGCGTTGTAGACTCGGATGATTCTGTCGGCAGTGTTGACTAAGAAAAACTGAAATGGGAGAAAAAAATATCTTCATAACACATGATCACTTCTGTCAGTTTACTGTCAATTTTGACTTCTCCTCCTGGGAATGAATAATGAAAAAAGCAAAATAGACAAAGGCAACTTACTCTCCACGCCTGGCAAACTCAATAGACTTGATGGCGGTGGTATTTGAAGTTCCAGTAGTCACTCGAAAGGATGCTTTCATGGCAAGATCAGTGATTGAGACCACAAGTATCTAAAAGCCAATAAAAAAAAGGTTAGTTATAACTAAAAAATGCAGGAGAAATTTTCCTTCACTTTCAACATAGCCTAAGAAAATCTTTTCTACCAGTGGTATAGGCTGAAGGGATATCCAAAAATTAACCCTTCACCCCTCCCCCCCCCCGCCTGCCATAAAAAAAAAAAAAAAGAAATCCTGGCTATGCCACTGTTGAGTGGGCTAAAGCGCACACCCAGCTCGACGCGCGTGGAGCGAAAGCTCGCGTTGCAGAACCCAGGGATCCTGGGTTCGAGCCCCACCCCTGCCCGTTTTGATCTGGATGAGCATCGTACCAACGTGCGGTCGTGTATCACTACTGCGTGGTGCACGTTAAAGACCCCAGGCTAGCAGTTGTACAGCACTGGCTAAATTGCTCATCTACAGCAAGTGACTCGTCGCAACTTTAAAATGGCTGACTAACCACACGCTGTATAAATATTTCCACAACCCAATTTTTACACAACATACTAGCATGAGAGTGTTCCTGCCCTTGAAACATAGTAATAACAAATTCACTGGTGAAGTTAAGCACAACAGCTGTAAGGGATTATGGGCTGTCTCACATATCACTTATCAACCTTGCAATAAGAGACGCTCATCCCATCAAAGGCAACCTACCACGGCAACACTTCAAAGATGGAGTAAACGAAGCCAAGAAAAGTTGTCCGAAGTTGTAAATGTTTAGTAGTGATTTTTACCTACATATGTTTCTTTTTCCCTTTTTGTGTTTTGCCCCCAACCCCTCTCTGTAACACATGTTCATTAAAATATATGAGAATCTCTAAGCCATCTGTTTCCACATGCAAGTGTGAAAGTGTGCCTGCAATTACCCATTGTAAACAGTCAGATTGTCATGAAATGAGCATGAGGTGCCCAACATTCCTCTTTTAAATATGAACTTGCACCCAACATAAACAACTTTGTGCCTTGAGGCAAAAACTAGCACCACAAAGGCAGCAACAAATAGGGCCTTCTTACCTTGCCCTTGGCATTGCCTGTGTAGATATGATTTCCCCGTCTGTCAAACGAAGCCACAATGTTCAGGTCAGACTGCAAGCAAGATATAACGTTAGTACCAACCACTGAAAAATGATCAGAAAGATTGAGCTCACGACCTCATCATCCAGAGGAATGGTCGAATGAGCACCGTCCATGTGCACAAGCACCGCAGCATGCTTGATGGGGCACACAAGAAATGTCTTGCTGGAAAACCAAACAAACGAGTCTTGTTAGTACTTCATGACGTATGTTACAGTGAAATGCTAAATGAATGGCTCGATGAAGAAAAGTATGACCGGGCAACGAGACCAGGGAGTTTTTTAGCATATTTGTGATGCCTAGATTTGAGAAGTTGGCTTTATGTTAGCCAAATACTTTGGAAAGACGAAGTGTTTTCGCTAATAGTCAACAATATGAATGGTATCTGGTGGCATGATTCTATCAGCGTGAAGATAGAGCAAGTCAGCAATATGAGCCCAGACTGCAATACTGGTGTCTGCAACACTGGTGGGTATTTCATCAGGAATCATGCTGAACTGGTGTGCAGTTTTTCTTGTAATAGTAATCAGGTGGATATTGTTTCCAAAATGAGACCATACAAATGGTGTGGATTTTACTTAGAAATATAAACTGTCACCATATACCAGTGGTCTTCACAGAAAGTCAAACCACGTAAATTGAATTAATACACTCACATCTGAACTCACTGACTTAACAACTTCCTCATTGAAGAGAAAACTGATAAGGGTCTTGTTTCCAGGCGGAGAACCAGTTGCATAGACAGTGACATACATTAAATAGATTGCACTATAGTCTGTTGCAGGTTAAGAAAAGCAGGATAAGCTCCTCACACCAAACCCTCCTCCCTTTCTACTTTAGCAGGACAAATGCTGGAGAGGAGGCGAGAGAAGAGGAAAAAACAACCAATCCTGGCAAGTGGAGAGCTTTGTGGGAGAGGTTTGTCCTACTTTTCTGGAACTGCAGCAGACTACTTACCATAAAATACCGGGGAGCGCCCGCTCCACTTTCACTGAAAACTGGATTATTCTAGACATGGGAGCTTGTCTGGTCAAATTGGGTGCTTAACATATGATTTGCAGAATTCCCAAGTTTGGAACACATTAATAGTGGGCGCTTGAACGAAGTGGGCGCTTCTGCAGTATTTTACGGTATAATGCAATTCAATTACAATCAAATTGCAGTAAGTTATGCCTCTGACATTAATATTACAATCTTATTTTACATACCAGGTAGTTTCCCAAATAACACAAACTGTAGCAATAAGAACCACAACGATGACGACGATGGAAAAAAAACACTGCAGGCACGATTGAGAAAAAA
Organism: Ixodes ricinus; assembly: GCA_037355805.1. Lineage (NCBI taxonomy): Eukaryota > Metazoa > Arthropoda > Arachnida > Ixodida > Ixodidae > Ixodes > Ixodes ricinus. The sequence continues at coordinate 45,496 of JAZHYW010006362.1, forward strand.
TGTGCATTCGATCGCGCGCGTTTGAGACGTACAAACGCTAACAGCAACGCTGCCAACATTACAATTTGCAGTTCCAATTTTCTCTCAAAATGTAAATGAAATGTGTGCAACTGAAAAATATATATATTTTCATAATTGTGTGCCACTAAAAACATTTGCTACAAAACCATTCAATTTTATCACATAAAATGCTCGTTTAGCATGCACCTTTCTAAACTGCAGTCAAGTCCCTGTTTACCACTCAAATGTTTACAAAATCACAACAACTTTGCACAAGCAGTTGTCTTCATGCTGAAAATGACACCAGTCAGAAACCCCTTTACTGGATTGGTTTCTACCAAGGGTGGTCAAACTGTGGCTCGCGAGCCACATGCGGTTCTTTGAAGGCCCAAGTGCGGCTCGTACATCCCTGGTAGGAGTAACCCGCCTCCCCTCCCCCCAAAAAAAATAATCAAAGGAAAAGAGACAGAGCATAAAAAACAGCGAGTTTTGGCAGCCTTGTGCCACAGAAGCCTGCAGGTCAAAACTTCTGTCGATATTCAGTTCAATGTACTGCTGGGAGGCACTCTTCAACACAATGTAGGTATAGTAAAATCAAAAGTAGCATGCGACCCTGACGGGCAAACACCCAACTGAGCTGCCGAGGACTGTAACTATGCCATTAGAGCCGAACTTCAAGGTGCTTGTTTCAAAAACGAGGGTGCACTATAAAAGAACATAATGAGAAATTGCTTTCTCAGGCCAATTTAATGTAACCACTAACCAAGATAAAAAAAAAATTTCAAATCTTCTTTATTCTTTTTTGTACTGTGGCTCTTCACTTAATATGTTTCTTTTGTATGGCACTTTGCACTATGTCTGTCTGGCCGCTTTTGGTCTAAAGGTCTAACAGTGTAAAGATAAGCTGTGGCACATTGTAGTAGTACCGCAAGTGTAAGTGTATATATGACAAAGAAAACATTCAAAAGGTTATAGAAAAAAATGTGCATACTCATTCCTGGGATGAAACTGCACTTTCAAAATCGGAGATGGAAACCGATACTTCTGATCGCACTCTCCGGAGAGCACATCCCAGATGCAGACGCTGTTGTCTGTAGAAGCACTGAGCAGCTTGTGACCGTTCCGACTGAAGCTGCCAATGACAACAAGAAAGATATTGTATCATTGTGCAGACTGCTACAAGCTAACAATATTTATTTACTTGGCACTGGCATGATTTGCAAGGTGTGAGAGCTTCGCCCTATGTATTGACGGAGAAGATACGTAACATCTAGACTCCCGGACAAACTTAAGAGGAAAAAGTCTAAGTAACCCGGCATGAATCACTGAAAATAGAAATGAAACCTAAACACATGACTAACACGTTTGAAGCCTTACACGCTACGAAATGCTTGTTATTTTACGAAAGAGTCCGTATACGCGCATAAAATAAACCGTACTTCTAAGCGTCAGATACTAAATACGTACATATGTATATGCACTGCATATCTGTTTGACATAAGAAAATATGACAATTACATGTCAAGTTCAGTATTTCAAACTCAAAGCCGAAAGCAAAAGGCCCCAGAGGTATTCTCTAACGATCTGCATTCTCCCGTATTGGGAGGAAGTAAGCACTGTGCCCGCACTTGTGGATACGGACTTCAAAGTAAATTATTTTAAGTACACTACTCCAAATTTTATTAATGTTGATGGTTGGATATTGAGGTAACTGTTAACGATAAATAGAAAACCTTACATAGGCCAAAATTCTGCTGAGCAGAGCGCCTGTGCGAAGTCCCGTTCAAAACGCTCATAGCACGAGATTCGAGTGTTAATAGCGGCCATACAAACAATATATTACAATTTCTGTTGGTAGTTTTTGATGAGACTACTATATTAACTAACTGTGAATAAAAAAATTAAAAAAATAAAAAGTGGGTTTTTTTAGAAAATCAATTTCAAACTTGCTAGTTTTTCGAAATTTTCGTTTTCCAGGCACATGTAGCACATTTAATACTTATCGCAAAATGTTGAAATTATATTCAAAAGAAAGAGCTTAATTGGAGCTTTACGGTGATATAAAAATCATAAACATATGTTGATTAGGTCACACAGCACAGCTTGCTGAACTTCGTCAAATATCGTCGCAGAGAGGCGGTTTGACAAATAAAACAAAAATAATTAAAAGTGTTATGACCTAGACACTTAATTAGCATGAAAAAGCCTATGTCTAGAGTGTTCCCAAAAAGTTATATTGATGTAGCATAAAAAATCAGCAGAACCCATCCTTTGGGAATGATTATCTACGTTAATGCGAATAGCATCAAACGGTGCGGAGTTATGCGCGTTCGTCAGGTGGCCGGCACACTCTAGATACGCCAGCCCACTCTTGAGGCGATTCTAAATTTGTTGACACTTTCACAGCCCTGCGCACGATCTCCGCAGCCCAGCACGTGCGTTTGTGTCACTTAGGAAGGCGAGCAAAGCACGCGCCATACGCACAAACACTCAAAATGGTACCGACCAGACTTTCTGGCGTCTCAGCTAGTCTCAACCAACGGTACTCTAAACGGTTGTTTATATCTTTACCATAGGACGCGCTTACAGCGCTGTCCACAGCTACCGGTGCGCGCGCAGTTCCATGCACGAGGGCTCATTCCGCTCTCGTGAGGCTGAGCTATACTTCGTTTCAGCTTGGGTCCAGACGCAGCCGATGCTACAAGCGCGAGCTCCGGCCTTCAGCAGTCCCTGCCACAGCACGCGCGCGTGCAGTGGCAGGCACTGTTCGGGGCCGCACGCTCCGCGCTTGTAGCATCGGCCGCGCCTGGACCCAAGCTGAAGCGAGTGCATAGAGGTCTCCCGAGCGCGGGAGAGGGTGAGCTAGAGGGAGAGGGTGAGCTGCGGAGAGTGGGTGAGCCAGCCCTCGTGCATGGAACGCGCGCGCACCGGTAGCTGTGACAGCGCCAGGAAATGCGCGTCCTATGGTAAAGATATAAACAAATGTTTAGAGTGCGGCAGAATGACTGCTCTCTTCATAGCTCTGTAAGGCTAGCGCGCCTGCCTGCTGATCAAAGGGCTTCAACGGTCCGAATCTCTGCAGCCGGCGCCGGTCTTTTTTATTTATTTATCGACCCGCGGTGTGAGAGGTTAGATAGCCAGATAGATAGATAGATAGATAGATAGATAGATAGATAGATAGATACATAGACGAAAAGTGCGTGAAGTATCCAAAGAATGCTATTGCGTGCGAAAAGTATGGTGCGGGATGGAGGTAAAAATGTGGCACCTCCCGATAAGCAGGAAAAACGTCGGTTTCCACCTTGGCCGCTTCAACGGTCCATAACTTGAGAACAAAAAATCCGACGACATTGCCGTTTGCGTCTTCTTTTTATTATAGAAATTGCCCCAAAACATATATTTTTTTCGTCAAAATTAAAAATTCGATTCTAAATTTATGCCTGAGTTGAGATGAAATCACCCATATATATATATATATTTATTTATTTTTATTTGTTTTATTTATTTTGTATTTGGATCTGGAAAAGCTGAATCCCAGCATGTATGCAGGAGGTGCATGGCACACGGTCTCAAAATTCAAACTAGGACTGACCAGAGGGAACAGACAGGGTGCACGTGCGCACTGATGATCTTGGCAATGCCTCGTGTCAAGAAGTCCCAGATGACAATCCGACCGTCGTTGCAGCCAACAGCCAGAAGCGTTCCACGCTTGTTGAAAGCACATGTGACTGCCAAGCTGATGCAGTCCAAAGCTCCATCAAATTCCTTCAGAAAAACATAAAAAGCAGTTGTAAGGACACAAACATACAAATATACTGTCAACTCCATCAGCTCATGCAGCTCCCTCTTGATAGGTACCGGGGCCTGAAATGCATCAGAAAAATGCATTTTTGTTCAAGTTTAATGCTGGATAAGCCGCAATAGCACAGTGAATGTCCGATAAGCAGTGACATTCCAAACAGGGTGCACCGACAGTCAAAAGTTGCACTGTCATCATGGTTCCCACCGTGCATCACTTTTGGCTTCTTTCAGAGATCGATAAGTTTGACTGGAGAGAAAGTAACACTGCAGGTAAAAGTTGTTCATGCAAACCGAACCAGTCCAGTGACCAAGTGTGCCGTGGTGCAAGGATGTCATAAATAGTTTAGTGGCCCGATATATTTTAGAAGTCATGTGCAGCGCTGATCAGACTTTACCGAAGCACAAGCATACCTGCCTATACCACAAGACCAGAACTTTTGAACTTTTTGCAGACAACTTCACTGAGACATCCCCAAAACATATCACACTGATACATGTTGAAAGTACTACTAGACAGGTACGGCCAAGGAAAGATACGAAATCTGTGGGGGCTCGCTACGCCACCGCCTGGCAGCCACCAAATGCCGGTGCCCGAGGACGGCGCAAAGACAGGCTGTCGGCGTCTTCGACGGCCGAGTGCCTTGCGTCGAGGCCAACTGGACACACTGGCATTGCCAGCAGCGGACATCCGCGAGCCCCTCTCAAGGAGCCCCAGCCCCAGGGGCATGCACATATGTGGGGAGATTGCCGGGACCCCCACGTTGCACACAGTGGCACCTGCCGGTCTGGCACTGAGCAACAATGGGTGTGTGCAAGCAAGCCGGCAACAAAAGGCAAGCAAAGGTATCGCATTTCAGCGTCGCCTGTCAGCAAAGCACCACAGAAACATTGCCCCATTTCTTAAAGAAAATGCTCCTATAATAATATGATGAAAGCTAAACAAAAGGGAGAGACGAGGACAGACATGTAATAGAGCAGGCTAGCTGGTGAATGGTCATGCATATAAAAACCCAGAGATAAGAGAAATAAAAAAAATAAAAAAATGTCTATGTGTTGTTCTTTTTTTTCGTTGTTTCTTTTTCCCTTGTCTCAGGGTTTTGTAAGAAACATACAACAACTCATGTACACAAGCAAACCGGAGCACCCCTAGCAGTAGGTATGCCATCGGCAACGCACATGCGCGATGGGGTGTGGGCAAGAAGTGCAGCGTCCCACATCAACAAACCATTGGGGAATGTGATGTTGTCGGCGAGTCCCTGTGCTCTTTTCGCGTTGCAATTGTTGATTCTATGTCTTCCTAGCAATGTCTTACTACTTTAGTGGTGCGAGTGAAATGAACAAGGCACAATACACCACAAAACTTGGTGTAAATATTGAGACGTGCAGCACTTCATTCTGCGTGAATGCCGCAAAATAGACGCTTACAGCCTTATTCACATGGCGAGATTCCCAGTGATGTGATCGGTCCGAGTCATTTTGGAGCACCTTTTAGAGCAGCTAAAAGTTCATTTTGGAGCAGGAAAAGGACCATTTGGAGCATAGGTTTACACTTTATTTTCATTCCTACCACTGCAAATATTATATGTTAAGAATAATGTATTAGCCTGCCCATCAAAAGACATTGTCCACTTTGCCTTCCCACTTCTGTGCAACTTTCTGATAGCATCAATTGCACGACAGATTTGATTTCCTCAAACAAACTAGCTTTTGTGTGTTTAAGTACCAGGCACGACAACAATATGCTTAATGACGAAGGACAGTACGAACCACTGCTAATTGTTATTTTCGACAAAGAGCCAAAGGTAAACCAAATAGTATATTCCATGGAAATTATGTTAAAACAGAATAATATTGAGCACCCAAGTTGATGTTTCATTAAAATCCTACAGGTTCTAATAAAACTGCAATTGTTAATTCAAATAAAAACAAAGCATTGGTTATTTGATTAGCATCAATTAAAATCTATATCTAGGACTTCATAACAAAAATTAGCACGTGAACAATAAATATGTGTTAGAAACAATACAGTCAAACTCTTTAATGTTATTCCCAAGTTTCCATCCACTCCTGCAGCTATTTGTGCTTCAATTTACTCCCGTTCACTGTCCCAATGCAGGATGGAACCTATGTAAAGGTAACAACTAAACCAGGGAGTTGACATAAAAAACTAAGCTTACATAGAAATCCATATAAATCTTCCCACAATACACAAGTATCCTTACTAAATCTCGAATTTGAACAAAATATCATCACATATCGTAATCTATTTTACGTACTAGCTGCAGTTTCATTTGGGATTTTTTACTGCAGGGTAGAGTTGCTGCATCACAAGCTACATGGTAATGATTCAGCCGTGTAGCTATTATATTTTCAGTATTAATAAAGAGAAATTGCATCTTGCCGCAACGTAGCGCACAAATTCATCACATTTTGTCGAAATGTAGCAGGATCTAGCGGTGTAACCACTTTGGCACAGTTTGGCGCAAATGGCACAACAACCACATCACAGGATTCTGCTCGCTATTTTCTGTCGTGGACGTTGCTCGGGCTGCAATGCTCGACGTCGATACTAAGAATCACAAGCAGAATCGAACCAAGTGAATCAGGCATAACAAGTCAGTGATGGCAACTGGTAACAATGATCAGCATCTCCTTGAGTCAACTGTTCAAACCGAGACTAGTTACCCCAAACAACCTTCAGACACAAAATCTTTTGAGGCCTGCCCAACTTATCGCAACGTTTGGTCCACTGGCCACTGTCGTTTGATCGAGCTGAGACAGGGTTCGAACGAGTTTCAAAAAACAAACAACAGTTTGAACAATCCAATAACCATTTTCGAGAGATTTTGAACATTGTTCAGAAAGTCCGGTCAAAGCGCACAGGTTTCCCGCATTTATGTTGGAACAAAACAAATAAATTTGAAGACCACAAGAATCCGTGAAATCAACTCAAAGCCCTTTCCGCACATGCAATCGTGGTTCAACAGTGTCTGGTTTCCCTCTTCATGGCAACTTTTCATGTTCTCGGACGAACCGAGCAGGCAAAAACACATAAAAACTGATCTTCACACCTTTTCCGGCCATTTTGGTAAAGCCCCAGTCATGGTGTTTTAATGAGATAGCAGGTTTCAGTCTGGTTTCTTCCAAAACAACACAGGAATGCCCGTCCCACATGGTGACTTTCGCTCACACCCCCAGACCGTAAGTGCGCTCAAAGCACCGCCACCGTGGCGTGATGTAACAGAGTTGAGTTGGTGTATAGTTTAGGAGAGTAGGGTACGTTGTTGGGCTAGTTGGTTCATCTTAGTTAAACAAATAAAATAGCGCAAAAAACAAGGACAAGAAGTATACAGGACAAGTGCAAAAAGGCAAGGACAAGAAGTATACAGGACAAGCGCTTAGCGCTTGTCCTGTATACTTCTTGTCCTTGTCTTTTTGCGCTATTTTATTTTTGTTTAACTAATAGTTTAGGATGTTAACAGTCAGTGGCTAGTAGACCCAGCAACCTAAAGAAAAACCTGAGCTCACAAGTACGAGAGGGGAGTAGTTTCCACGTTCTGAAGATTTGAGAAGCTATACTGCTTTTGTGAGGACTCCAATATCATTTCCAGCTCGAGGAGAAAGCCCTTTAAGCGATTGTGGGGGGTCCTTAGAGGGAGGCCAAGACAAAAAAATGCCAATGAGATCACCAGCCATATTTGGCAATAGGGAGGCAATGATTTGGTTGAAGCGAGACAGCTGAATTGTGATCAACTATAGGTGAAACTGGGCCTTGACTTGGCTGAACCCAACTTGCAGCTTTTCTGGCAAAGAGGGCGGAAACCCCAAATGCATGATTTTGAGGTCAGTGTTATTGGACTAAAGATGTGAACCACCACCGGTGGCAGCGCTAGCCATGCCCAGGTTGCCCATGGTGGCAAAAAACCTTTTTTTTTTTTATTCTGGGTCACAAGTTTGAGAGGGTATAATCTAAGCTTCACTGTGCTCGAGCTCAAGGGGCTCTTTATTATTCCTGTTTGTAGCTCCAGCCTGAAAAGATGATTTCTGAGCCTTAAAACATGCTGCAACAACACACCCTAAAGTAATGAGTCGCCTCTTTCCTAGAAAAGTTCTGTGGATCTCTGCACTGTCTTAGACCTGGCAAATGATTAGATCTTAGGTGGCTTCAAGAACAGATTGTTTTGTGCTGTTCCACAAACAGAGACATGCAGCGTTGTCCTATTGTGGCTTGTGATAGACTTTTCCCAAAACATTATTTTAGGGGTTATAGTTCATCAAAGAAGTTTCAGGCATTTTGTTCTGGGTGTCAGTCTTATAGTTATAGTTCATCAGAGAAGTTTCAGGCATTTGGTTCTGGGTGTTGTCTTAATGCGAGAAATCGTCCATTACATTGTTGCGGATACTAATTTGAATTGCAAACATTTGCTATGTAGTGAAGATAGGCAGGATCATTGCACAGTTATGAAATGCATGACATACCTCTGGGTAGTTCTGGCCAAACGATTCTGAAAAAGAGAAAGGAGTAGCCGGTGATGACTATGGTCATAGCTCTTTGGACTACAGTCAGAAACAACATAAGA
>JAZHYW010006365.1:0-14674 GCA_037355805.1 Ixodes ricinus
GGGTAGACCTCGGCATCTGGCAGTCAGGTATACCCACTATCCTTTGAATCAGAGCCAATCAGAGCTCGTCGTCGTTTTGACGTCACCGCAACCACTGTGCAAGAAGCAGGCGACTTGCTCTTCGCCTACAAGCGTCTGTGAGCGTCTGTCGATGTGCCGCAAAAGGCGACCAAAAGGACTAACAAAATCGACAAAATAAATATGCTGTCCATCCAACGTTTCTGTTCTTATTGTTATTTGTTTTTCGCATGGCATACTTGAGCAAGGTATGTGAGCGCCATGAAGCACAGTTTCTGTTCTTCTTGTTATTTCTTTTCGCATGGCCTCCTCGAGCAAGGTAGGTGAGCGTCATAACGCACATTTTCTGTTCTTTCTGTTATTACAGCGAAGCTCTATACTTGTACCAGCCAAGGAAATTTTCGTATCGTTGCCGTTGTAAGCAAAAAACTCCCGGCGAACAATTGAAGGCAAAACAGCATATCTCCTTTGAAACCAGGCATACCGCATACAGCTCAGTATCCGTTTAAATAAAGAAGACCACAAAACAAGCATCAAAACCACATGACGGATGATAAGGTGCTTGTGAACAGCAGAAACACCCTCCCACGCGTTCTGGAAAAAATTAGGTTTGCAGCTGCTTCGAATGGGGTTTACGTCATTCAAAGCCCTCGTGTGAAGTGCAAACCGCATAATGGATGATAACGACGCCTGCGAACAATGCGAAGCACGTTCCTTCTCCCCGCGTGTGTTTCCCGGTAAAGATTGTTGCCCGTTCACACTCTTGCAACCGAGTACGACCGAGAGAGATGAGACCTGTTGAAACCTCTTAAAATTTCTAAGGACGAGAGAACAAACTGGCACTCTGGCGCCATCTATGCGGTGACCCTGGAACTGCATTTCACAAGACCAAAGGTTTTGCGAGATTTCCGAGGTCAAATCTGCGTATTATCTATAGGAAAGGCTCGTTTATAACGTTGACAAAAGTTTTTCGAGCCCAGGAGGAAAGGATAATGCGCGAGAGAAATAGAAAATATGCCGGACCGCCAAGTTTACACTGCTACCCAATAGATGGCGCCAGTGTGTCCTGTTGTTGTAGGATATATTAAGAGGTTCCAAGGCACCCGGTTCTAAGAGGTCGCAAATGTGGGAACGGGCCTTTACGGTTGCGTAAGCTACTCCGAGTGGAAATGTACCCAACAGCATAGAAATCACGTAGTGACGTCATCCCGCTTTTCAAGTGACGTCGCAATGGGTAATTGTTGTGGGTGTCGTTTACAGCTTCAGCTTCGCTGTCGAACCACCTTCAGAGCGTGGATTGGAGCCACAGTTTTCTTTTTTCTTCTTTCATATTACATTTTTGAGCACGGTAGGTGGCGTCGTGACGCACAGTTTCTGTTCTTTTGTTATTTGCTTTTTCGCATGGCATCCTCGATCAAGGTTGGTGAGGGCCATGACGCACAGTTAAACCGCGACCTAAAAATATTTGCCTTGGCAGGCAAAAATATTTGCTTGCCAAGGCAAAACAAATATAAAAAAGCAAAGTACAGTTACTTAGCTGGACAAACGGGATGCGAGCCGAACGCCTGATTGCTTTCTGCCAAATGCCTTGCAAATTCTTACCTGTTCAGGTGTCTTATCGACATTGAAACCATGGTTTCAATCAGGACGGTTGCACAGCGCAATTCGCAGAGCAGTTGGGCCTCTTTAATGAAACCAACAGCTTCAACACGCACAAAGCAAGAATCAAGTTAGATAAAGCAATATAAGGGTGTCTCAAATAGCGGCCAAGCTCTTTAAATCGACCGCAAAATTCGGTTTCTTAACCTATCGCGCTACGATTTTGTGCAGCGTTGCTCAGAGGTGCTGAATTTTTGTTTATAAAACTTGCAAAGGGCACACTTACCTAAGGGGAAAATAAAAGTCTTAACTCCCATGAAGACGCAGTGAAGCCACCGGTCTTCAAACAAAAGGTTGCACTATTGTTTGAAGACCGGTGGCTTCGCTGTTATTCTTTTATGTTGTGTTCAGAACGTCCTTAGAAAGTGCAATGGTGATCCATATGTGGAATAGAATTTCTTCTTTGTGGTTGTACTAGAAAAGAGAAGAATATCGGTGTGATTTAGCGGTGACCTTGGGAGGTGGTTAGAAAAGCTGTGGACGGAATAAAATTTGTTAGTTGAGTTTGAGACGTTTGTCTGTCCCCATATTTCTGTGACCTCTTACACTTTTTCTTTCAAGTTTCCTTTCCACTCTCGGAATTTTGACATCACGATCAACATACGCCAGCTCACCTGCACCTTGACAAATTTTCGTTAAACGTACCTGAAGCAGGCCTTATTCCTTTACCTTTTTTATCCGCTTCCGCATCGTCGTCGGCATACACTGATTTTTCAAGCCAACGTGGTACTGGACATGTTGGGTTGGCGTTTGGTGGAGTTGGAAGCGGACGTCACATGTTTTGAATTGTCTTCATGCAAGAACTTCATCGTCCCGGTTTTATTCAAGCATCTTTCAACGAGTGGTATACCTTGGAAAACGAAGAAAAAGATCATCAAGGCTTACCGAGAAGGAACCGCCAGGATGGTCCAGAAGCTTCGCGGTGCCTGTGACAGACTTTGGGACCTCATTTTGGGGAAGGACTAACTGCCACGAGGAGTTTCATCAATGGCGCAACCTCAACAAGGCACATTTTCATCGAGTCTGGTATATGAAAATGACGCATATTTTGAACTCTATCAAGCACATAAAAGTGCGGGATGAATTAGTTATGAATTGGTGGCGTAGGGGGCAAAGCGATTTCGTTAAGCCGATGAGTGTAGTTAATCCCTCTATTGAATGAATTTCGGAAACAAACCGAAGGAATCCTGTCCAAAGCACCTAAGCATTGTATTAATATTAAACCTTCAAGGCTCGATGTGTTCTCGTCTGTGCAGACGATTGCAAGATGAGTTAATCAGGATGCAAAAGTGCGGTTTGTTGATCAAGCACTGGGCAAAATGGAAAAGCTCATGGAGCAAACTTACGCAAAGGAAAGACGAGACTTCAGGAATGTGAACATGGGAGAAAGGGAATTAGAAACACGTTCGTTAAAACTGTTGCAAACGGATAAATCACGCAGATTTGTTATCTTGCCAATACTTGTTTTTCAGAAGAAAATAGAAAGCGCAATGGAATCCCTGTTTTCAGTATGGAATGGCGAGTTATACAAGCTCAGAAGAAACATTCGTACGTCTTTGGAGGATGAAGATAAGGAAGGAATGGTAAAGACAGTAATGGGTCAGCCAAAAATGTTTTTAAGCTTAAAGTTTTTCTCAAAGACAACAAGCCGGAAATGCCTCTTCGAGTTGTTATAAATGAGAACGGAACTTGGAGGATGGTTGCATCGAAGTTTGTGCAACGAGGGATGGGGCTATTCCCTTTTGATAAATCTATTTTGTTAAGGAATTCATAGGAATTCATTCACATCTGAAGTGTTAAGCATTGAAGAAACTGCTCGGTACTGTCGATGGACATTAAAGATTTGTATTCTTCTCTAGAAAAAAAGAATAATGAAGGCGGTGAGAGAGTTTCTGCAGTTGAATTTAGTCAAGTTTCAATCTGAGTCGGGAATGTCGGTAGAAGGCTTCCTTACGTTATTGGTTCTGTATATACAGTTGACTTTTCTAGAACTGGAAGGTCAAAAACAATGTGAAAAATATACGCACGAATAGAATCCTCCGTCGCGTCCATATTAGCTAAGATCTACCTCAACACCATGGACAGAGTTGTGCAGGAGAATACGAAAGAAATGGCACCATTTGTAGGGTTTGTCAGAAGGTACGTTGATGACATCGTTATTTGCACGTTTAAGGACGGTTTATCAGAATCTCTGGAAGCTTTGTAAGATTGACGGCCCCGGAACTACAGTTCACTGTGGAAATACCTGAAGAAGGAGTGTTACAGTTCTTGGATATACGTGTCCATGTTAGGGATAGGTTATGCTGGGAGAAAGGGAACATAATGCAAAAACCAGTTCTTTGCAAACTTAGCCGTCATTCAAAAATCATCAAGGCCAGAGTGGTCAAAGTTCTAGTTAAAAATGCGCTGGATAAATCGTGCACCCATTACATGAGACAAGCAGTACAGAGGCAGGGTGGAGACCAGAAGATGCGGGGTATCAAGAAGCATTTATTAAAATACAACTTTCCATACAGGTCGAAGCTGGGAAGAAAAACAAGAATCAAGGAACCGGAGAGCTGTTATAGCATTTTATCATGACATATCACACAACTTGAAGGCGTGTGCCAAAACATTTGGTGTCAACACCGTTTTCACTACGGACTTTAAGGTAAGTAAATTGACACCTTTTAAAAATGGACATAAAGGATGTCAAAAAGAGCACCGTGAAAAAATCAGCATCTTGCAAAAAAGTGTAGTATACGAGATATTGTTGGCCTCTGGTTTCAAGTATGTAGGTCAGACTTTAAGATGTATCAATTATAGTCAAACTACGCACAAACGGAACGTGAAAACAAAGTGTAAAATTTGGAATTGGATACACATATTCAAGAATGTAACAAGTGTGCGGTTGGCTGGTCAGGAACAGAAGTCCTCTGCAGAGAATCAAATGACATGAAACGTGTAGTGAAAGAAACGATTAGAATAAATACGTGGGGCGATTGCGTCAGTCAAGCTTCAATGCAGCTAGGAAACCAGTCCAAAATCTTTCTCAAAATGTGAATGTATTATTTTTTTCACGCTGTACTTGTTTCGTTTTTTTTTGTGTGTGTCTGTGTTCTTGTGTGTGTTTTGTTGGAAATGTACTTTCTATCATTTCTATATTTTTCAAGAGCACATTGTATGAAGCGTGCGGTTCTGGATCAAATTTGGGACGTTTATGGTTGTTCTTTTGTGTTTGTTCAGAACGTCCAGAACGTATAGAACGTTCCTTTTGGGGTTGTACTGGGAAAGGAGAAGCATATTGGTGTGTTTGGTGGTGACCTTGAGAGGTGGTTATAATAGTTGTGGAAGGAATGCAATTTGTTTGCCGAGTTTGAGACCTCTGTCGTCCCCTTATTTATGTGACTTCTTACACTTTCGTTTGCAAGTTTCCTTCCCAGTCTCAAGATTTCATCATCATTATCAACATACACCAGCTCGCTAGCACCTTGACAATTTTTTTGTACTTCAAGGATTTCTGACAGCACAGCTACTTCAGTGCACATCTGTGTGATCAAGCGAGCTGTCCCTAACAGGCATATATATGTCGCAGACGAAAACGGATCGACAAGTGTAAATAAAAAGAAAATAAAGATTTAATTGGCCAACTTCTGTTTAGAAACATAAAGAAAGGATGAGCGTCGACGGCGGCAGCAACGAGCGACAATGCGACCAATTCTTCGGCGTGGTGGCTGGCTATGTGTCGGCAAAGCCGCACTCGGCTCCTCATGTACGGCACTCGGCATCTCGAGAACTCAATGTATAGTTTTCGCTAGGAAGTTAAAGCGAGACTGACTGCGGAAAGTCATTCTGGCCTTTTTATATTTTAAAATTGGGGTAAGTGTAAACTCTAATCATCTAGAGGAATGGAAAGGCGTCCCTTCTCAATCATGCCCGCTCGGGGTCTGAAGAATTGGTAGGATTATTTTTAGTTTGATGATTACTAGGAAGGTAGAAAACACACACCCATTTTGCGACCCTCAAAGACGAAGTTTGAAGTCTCGAACCGCTCATTTTAGAGTCAAAATATTTGCCCTTTCATTACAATGCCCGCGAACAGCAAAATCAAAAGGAGGGCCCCGCGCGGCTTTGGTGTAATCTTCGAAACGATAATTTTCTCGCTGCATTTTAGCAGACCTTCATGCGTGCGAGGATTTTCGTCAGACAGTTTACCGTATCTCACGCAAATACAATTCGCTTTACAAACCTGATTATTCTTCTTGCCATGTTCCAAATAAATACAACATCAATATCGTATCTTTGTGTAAACAATTCAAACTGTTGCAAACGGCATACTTAAGTCATTCCGTGTGCGTTATGTCATGCGCTAGTCGTCTGCAACGGGCAGCTCGAGGGGCCTCGAGGACCGAAAGTTCTAGTTGCAAGTATTTCAGGAACAGCCGATTCTCGCCAAAATTCTATCGTGGTAAGTGTGAAACCTAGGCTTCCTTTATCTATTATTTTTTAGGTTTTTAAGTTCAACGTCCGATCTTTGACCGATCGTTATTTCGGAGCGAAATCCAGTTCCATGTATTAGTCTATAACAACGCCCCTAGCAACAATTTCTTTTGAGCGGTGACGTCACACTTACGTCGTCAATTGCGCGGACACTCGCTACTGAGCAGCAGCGGCAAGGTAATGATCAGCGGAGAGATACCATGGAACAAACTAACCAGCGCCGGTGATGGACCGCAGCTTTCATCGACCGGTAGCGGCACGGTGGTCGCCCGGGGTACTAGGCCTGCTCGACGTTTGTAGAGCATCTGGCAGGCCGCACTTCTGCGTTTCAGATCGAGCGGCCGTGCAAGCAACAATATACTGGTTCTAGAAATGCCCTAATCTAGTCTACATCGGTGATCATCAATCCCACGGCGATCCATGAGTACACGGGGACTGTCTCGCGCACGTTTTCTGTAACGCATACGAGGAATACAGAGCGACCGTTTCACCTGTCTTATCAGATCCGGAAGTATGATTACTCGAGAAAACAAATGAGCTTTTTTTCCGCACGCGCTCCCACCGCAGAGAGATGCAGCTATAACGTGACTGCGCTCCGTTCCAATAACGGCTCCCTCCGCAAACCTGATCGAGAGGAGGAGACACACACTGCTTTTATCGCATTGATTATTGCGTTTTGTGTCCGGAACATGATTAAGCAGACGTAACAAGATAAAGCACTTCCCGCGGAGTCTTCTACAAAATATCCATCAGCGTGGAATGGACGCCATAAATATATCGGCTCCCAAAACTGCGGAACGAGCTCGCCGTCGCTGCGATGACGACGACCCGTGTATCTGATTTTTCGACGAGAGAGGTTTGAAGAGTCCGTGAATTTTGTCTGTGTGTTCAAACTTCGTCGAATCGACTGACCGGTTTAAGTGGAGCTTTGTAGGGAACGCCAGAGCGTTCAATTAGTCGGCATGTTCTTCAGCGATTGAATGGAATCCGCTCTCGAAATGTTCTGTCTTGAAAATCCTTTCTCGTGACCTCATCTCTTTGAGGCGATTTGCAGCGGTGCGTTCCATTCGTTCGAATTTCGCAAAACAAAACGTACTTTCACCACAAAAAAAAAAATTGTTTACGAAAGAGTGGATTTTATTTGGAATTCAGTAATCTAAATTTCATCTAAACTCTCAGCAGTTTAACTTTAAAAATAAGGTTGTAACTTTACAACTCTCGAACTACAACTTTAAGCTTGAGAAAAGAGGATATTACGTTGACGGTGACAAATATACCGATACGTAGTGCACCGAAATGTACGCAATATTTTTTTTATACCTACTGACAGCTTATCACAGTCCATCGCATCTCATAAGGGCTCCAGAGCCAATAAGAATGCGAAATTATCCGCATAATAATGCATGCCATATGTGTCCTAAGCTCTCAGCGACAATAGCAGTGTTTTTTGGTTTAATCAACGCCTGCAGCCCGATTGATTATGAACTGTCTCTTGCGCGGTCAAGAGTGCCATTTCACACACACTTTTGCGTTTTGGTTGCATTTAGAGGAGGTTTTGTCGTCTTGTCAAGCGCCAGAAATACGCGCCCACAGGAAATTGCTATGAGCAGTATGCGAGTGATATACTACCGAATACTGTGCATATGTGTGCACATTTGCATACCTGGAGACATTCCCTGTCGTGTTGCAAAAAGGCGCGGACATAGACAGATTTCGTTTGAACATTCATGTTTCAGAGTAGTTCGAACGCGTCTCGGTGTAACAGTTCTGTAGCCCTTTTCAGAGCCGACACAGCATGGGCGTAAAGCGGAGGCGTGCTTCCATAAAAAGCCTGTTTTTAATGCGTTAACAAAATATAAATATTATTCAATTACAATTAAAAGTAGAGAACGAGTTCACTGAGACGCCTTTTGTATTACCGAGCGTTAGTATTATTACACTAGCCTTAGAATAAATTTAATAAGGCGTTAGAAGTTTATATAATGATCCAGAAAACAAAGGTAAACAAAATATAAATGCGTTTGTAAATAATATTGATTCCTACAAATGATTCCCATTAAACTTGATACGCTAGTATGTGTTGCAACGTCACGGTGTGTTCCCTGTTTACGTTGACCTACAGTCGTGTTTTGTCTATATTCGAATACGAAGATGTAAGTTACAAAAAAACAGTATTGCGTCGCCTTGCACGAACTAACGTTTCGCTTGATCAGTTATGTTGTGACTTTAGTTTATCGCCCTGCCTGCGACATCGACTTTGATTGTCCACTCATGACATTAGACTGCAGAGAGAGAAGAAGCTTAGCGGGTCAAAATATAGCCTGTCCAGAATCCATATAAATGAGCGCTGGCACACGGGCCATCAGTTGACATGCAACGCAGGATCAACGAAGCTGACGACGTCGTTCAAGACCGACCAATGTCCCAATGGCGGGAACAACCAACATCCTAGCAAAGAGTGAGGAAGAAGCGGCATCAGCAGAAACACAAGACAGCAGCATCTTGTGGTGCGTCCTGTTTGTTTGCGCAGAAGCCTACGACCCAGTGAGGGAGCATCGGTCATTTGTCTCGGCATGGTGTCTGGCTCGGCGTGTTGAGCACTGCTCAAAGTGCGATTTCACGGCAGAAGAGTTCTTTAGGCTAGGATGGTGCAAGCAGGTAAACCGCGCTGGGGTCGTCAGGGGTTGCTAATTTTCGCAACAGAATCCCGAGGAGCAGCGGCTTCTGCTTTCTCTTTCGCGGACCAATGTCGGTACGCGAAAGGAGTAGATTAACCGTCGCCTGCATACGGGGACAGTGTATTGTATACCACGGCATCCCTGCGGATACGAGCCCAAGTCGCTGGCTGGGCCCCCGATGAACTAAGGTTGTGTGCGTGGGTATGGTATCAGTGGTGCAACGAGGCTTCTTCCTGCGCTCAGTAGAGGCAGAAGGAGAAGGGACGTCTTTCCTCAGAGCGGCGGAACCCGGCATTTGTTTCCTCGGAATGTCTCAGGTAATTTCGCGTAATTAATGTCGAGGGTTCTTCTGGACGTTCCGAAGGCAAGCTAGCCCTTTATTCGTTTGCTTGTTGGGACGATGGAGTTTGGAGTGGCGGAGGGCGACGGGGGGGGGGGGGGGCAAGGGGACGATAGGGAGCGAGAGGGGCGCCACCCCTGCTATTCTTGCTCTTCTACTCAACGATAGTGATCTCTACTCGATTACATGCGCTACAATCGCATCCATGTAGTACACGCAACTGCTGTTAAGTAAATCTTTCCGAAAAGATTTAACAATGCTTTGTCTCCTTTTAGCCTCTCCCACTATTTTGAAAGTTAAATGGCTGAATGGTGATTGAGTGATACTGTCCCGCGGGAAACTAATTATTGCTGTTTTATTGGTATTTATCTTTGCTTGGAGCATTTGCTGGCGTAAGGATAAATAGGTCCCTAGCTATGTCAGGACGAGGTTGTTTGCTTTATTCTTTTTTTTTTTGTTACAGTTCGCGGCATCTTAATAAAATCAGGGCGGGGCTCTTAATAATCGCACTTCTTGCTTCGCGATTCGTTACTTGGTGTACTTATCTGAAAATGACGGAATTCCATTGGCTGCAGAGCTATAGTAGGAGGGTGGAAAGTTGGGCTAGTTGGTAGTTATTCATCTCGGTTTTGAAGGCGCACAAAAGACGGGGACAGAGTAAGAAACACAAACGACGGACGAGCGCTCACTCGCAACTGTTAGGTTTTATTGGGACCTCAAAAAACACAAAAAGGCATCCACCCCCCCCCCCCCCCCCCCCAGATCGCTCATGCGCACTGCAGCTCCTTGTTGTCAAAATACACATACGTGCCCAAAATATTTGTGTCACCGAACGCTGGAGAGCAGCCACACCTGTCACAGTGGACAGCCAGGTGGCCCGACGGAGTCGCTCGAAGAGAGGCACGGTGCTCTCCTAAGCCTTTCATGAACACAGCGACCAGTTTGGCCCACGTACACTTTGCCACAGGATATAGGAATGCAATACACCACACAAAACCCGACATCGAACAAAACAGATTCACATGTTTTTTTCCACAGGAAAATTCACCTCCTTCTTCCCCTCCCCGACTCGGAACCCTCTTACACAATTGAAGTAATTTGTTGGGAGCTTAAACACCACCTGTACAGTCATACCGCCTCGCAACATTCTTAACATTGTGCGAAACACCGTGTAGGTACGGGAGCACCACCGGTCTCTTCGACCTTTCCCTTGGTGCCCGGCTGACAGGACCTTTCAAACCCTTAATCAGCCCCGCCGACACTTCCCCGATTATTCGTAAAGGAAAACCTGCTTCCGTCAATTTCCTCACCTCGATCATTGAAGCTTTTCTCCCGCCACGTGGAAGCAAGATTTCTTGAGGGCCGAACCAAGGAAAGACGCCGCGATGCCTCTTTTTACTATTTTCGAATGCGCCGACTCGTACGGCAGGAGCGCTTTCCTTGAGCGGGGACTAAATGCCCAACAAACATGGTTGCTTGACAAACGGAGAGACAAATCCAAAAACTGGAGGCAACCCTCCGACGGTGTCTCGAAGGTAAACTTCAGTCCTTTCCCAAGTTTTTCGAAGACTGACGACACTTTGTCTACAACATCCGCCCTACCGTTGACTTCAACAAAAATAAGGTAATCGTCTACATATCTAAACATTTTTATGACACCCTCAACACCCAGAGCACCCTCGAGAGAAACATCAAGCTGTCCAAGGAAAATGTCGCTAAAAACGAGTACGTACCGAGTCGGCGCATTCGAAAATAGTAAAAAGAGGCATCGCGGCGTCTTGCTTTGGTTCGGCCCTCAAGAAATCTTGCTTCCACGTGGTGGAGAAAAGCTTCAATGATCAAGTGAGGAAATTGACGGAAGCAGGTTTTCCCTTACGAATAATCGGGGAAGTGTCGGCGGGGCTGATTAAGGGTTTGAAAGGTCCTGTCAGCCGGGCACCAAGGGAAAGGTCGAAGAGACCGGTGGTGCTCCCGTACCTACACGGTGTTTCGCACAATGTTAAGAATGTTGCGAGGCGGTATGACGTACAGGTGGTGTTTAAGGCTCCCAACAAATTACTTCAATTGTGTAAGAGGGTCCGAGAGTCGGGGGAGGGGAAGAAGAGAGGTGAATTTTCCCGTGGAAAAAAACATGTGAACTGTTTTGTTTGGTGTCGGGTTTGTGTGGTGTATTGCATTCCTCTATCCTGCACTCTCAAAAAAATCCGTTCTTGAAAGGTTCTTCGCCGCCCCAAGAACTCTTTCACCTCGTGAAGAACTGTTTTCGCTCAAACAGTGTCGCCCCCTGGCGCACCAGAAAGGCGACCGGGCGATGAAGAACGTTTGCCTAAAAAAAAGTTCTTCATAACGTTTTTTTGTTTTTGTTTTAGAAGAAGCGGTTGCGCGCGAAGGAGTGCCGGTGGTGCCGCTGCGCCGCGCCGTTTGCCTGCGTGAGATTCTGTAAAGGCGAAAGTAACGGCGGCCAACAATTCGGGGTTCGGTGTTTACTGTTTCGACCTGGTTCTGTCGGCGGCATTCAATGGATGTGGTCACGGTGCGAGAACATACAGATGTGTCTAGATGGAAGCTCCAGGACGTGTCAGATTGGTTGACAAAGCAAAACCTTGGAGACTTCGCCCAGAGATTCGAAGGTAAGCAGAATGCTCCGTCCTCTTTGTTTGTGTTGGTTGGCGGCGTCGGTTTCGTCTCGCGTTTTCAGTTTCCAAGTTGAGTGCCGGTAACGCCGGTAACGGTGGCTGATCGGGGTCTCGATGGCGCTATCCTTCCATACTTCCATGTGCACGCGAATATTTTTTATGAAACTTGTAGTGCAGTGTGGATATTTGGACATGTTTTGTGAGCGAGGAAGTGCTTCCGGGTCTTTCGGCGATTGGTGAGATTTGTCGTCGTTTGTGCGATTTCAGCATGAGCGGATACGAGTGTTCAAAGTTTTCGCAGTGCTACCACATCGGGAGTCATCTGATAAATCATGTCCAGATAGCTCATGGTGACCCGGACTTTAATTCTGTTTGCAAGTTGGGTGAGTGCTCTCCGTCTGGACGATATTTTATTGCATTTGAGAGCTTCAGGAAGCACATGAAACGTAAACATGTCGAGGGAGGATCTGCGGAACCAGAAAATGGAAGCAGTGTGAGGGTGATGCATGCCACTGCTCCATGGTTGTCCCCCCCCCCCCATCTTCACTCTCTTTATACTATATTTGTGTACACCATCAGAATAAAAAGGTAGAAAAATGTGGTATAACTTCTGTCATTAACATATATAACATATATGTATGATATATACTGTATGTGCAATATTTTATCTCCTTTTATGCAGAAGAGGTTGATGGGGAGACGTTACTAAACTTGTCAGTGTGGATGATTGAGCAGTTGCTCCCTGCTATGAAACTGCGAGTCAAACTGCTAAAACTGATTGAACAGCTAAAAGGAGACATAAAAGAAAGGTAGGGCACATTACCCAATTGGAAATTTGCGTTCCATTTGTGAAATTCAAGATGCACTAATTACATTGTTATCTTTCAGCTTGCCTGGACCCTCCAATGTGCCTCGTGCTAGTAACACAGCAGCCTCAGTTTGGTCTACAGAGGTTGTGAGGAATGTATGGCCACAGAGATATACTCTCCCAGAATTTCCCCCGCTACTGTTACAGAGGCTGTGTGAAAAGAGTGAACTGTTCCTTCAACCACAGCGAAATGAAGCACGAACAAAGTTGGTCGCTGCGTTGGCAGACGACATTCTGAGCAAAACTCCGAAAGCAGCAGCATTTGAAGTCCTCACTTATATATCTTAAAATAGAGGCTAACATTTGTTGTTTTTTCTTTCCAGAACGCCAAGTCGGTCTTAGCTAGATGATGTCATGCGTGCCCTCCAAGCGGCATACCCCTTCCTGGCCGACTCCACTGGACGCTGCGTAAGATCTACAAGAACTTGTTTTCATTCTGACAATTGAAATGCTTGTATCGAAGTTCATTATCTGCATTGTAACAGGCTTGCTACTCATCAGTCTCACTGTAGGATTCACTGCGACACAGCCTTATTAACAAAATGAAAAAAGAAAGGTTGCTTCTTATGCATCTGCCAGAAGTTCAGCAAAACAAGGAAAACTATGGCAAAGGTGGTGGGCGAAAGCGAAAGGAAGAACGCCAACGCAGTGACTGTATTCAAAAATACAAAAGGACCATGGTAAGTTTGTTATAACCTGGTTCTGATACAATTAAAAGAAATAAAACTAACCTGGAAGCGGGAACTGTTCTTAAATAGTTATTCAGCTAAATGTAGTTATGTAATTGCTGCACCATATGCTTCAAAGTGCTTAGCCTGTTACATTTTGCCAAAATGAGAGGAATCTTTATACAGTTTTCAGTTGCCCGTCCAGAGGAATGGTTAGAAGCTTGGGAATGACCTTACCAAATTCGGCTTGATTGTTTTTAAAAGGCATATTTATTGTTCGCATGCAGATTCTTGTTATGAAGTCTTAAATATACGACATTGATATTCACAATCAAATGACGAAATCTTTGTTTTATTATAACCTTTAGAACTGTAACAAAACATCACTTTGAGTACTCAAAATGTTTCTATTTTTACATTATTTTATTTTAGTGGTACATACTGTTTGCTTTACTATTGATTCCGTACCTAAAACAACCATTCACAGCAGTTCATACTATCCATCATCACTCAGACTGTTGTTGCCATGTCTGGTGCTTCTATGTGCAACTAAGCAGATAGTGCTTTGTTCGAGAGAATCAAACTTGTCAAGCAATTGATGTTAACAAAAGGTTGCACAGGAGTGGGAGGGCAAAGTAGATATAGTGTTTTAGTTGAGCATGCCAACACATTAACCGTATGATAATATTCACAGTGGTAAGAATAAAGACGAAGTTTTTGCTTACATGCCAATACATCTTTTAGCTGCTCCTAAACGTACTTTTGGCTACTCCTAAATGGACTTTTGACTACTGCAACAGGTGCTCCAAAGTGACTCGAACGAATCACATTGCTGTAAATGTAATCTGTAAAAGTCACAGTTGCATGGCTTGTCAGATATATCAAATACTCTCTGGTTGTCTCTCGGTTAAATCTCTTTTGTTGCATTGAACTGCCTTATTATAGCTAAAATATAGAGTGCATATAACTTGATCTATTTGGACCCGTGCACCCACTGTTTAAATTACAATTTTTTACATAACATAAAATAAGGCTTGCTGGAGTTCGTCTGGTACACAACTTTGTTTTTCAAATCTCATATTGTGTGCATGGCACTAACTTTTTTTCAGGTTCCACATCATGACGTAGGAGAAGGTACCAACAACTTTGCAGACCACGTAGAGATTATGGCTGCTGAATGCTCCAAGGCTGCACCAGATGTGAAGCTCTTACTTCAAATGATGGCACAGACGTCACAGGCAAGGAGGGTAGACATCGCTGGCAAGACCACCACTGATGTTATTTAGCTGTACCCGGCCCTCTGCATTCCCGAAGTGGTAATTTCAACG
>JAZHYW010006367.1:0-33075 GCA_037355805.1 Ixodes ricinus
GTGACGAAGTCATGCTCCACGAATGAAAACTTCAATAAAACGTATAGTCTAGTTTTATAAATCTTGCCAAGAAAGAGTCTGACAAATAGGGTACAAACATGGCAATTCAAGGTTAGCCAAACCCTGAGCTTCGCAAACGCGAGCGTCCACGGGTACGGCCACTGCATATGTTTCCGAATAGGGCTCTCAAACTAACGCCAAACTGAGCACCACACACACCAAAGCCGGTGAATGCTGCTCTATAGAGTTCCTGTATAGGCTCCCTACGGAAGCCAGAGTTGCGCGTCTGTTTTCCACATGCCGACACGCCGCTATTCGCCTAGATCCGATCATGTGAGAAGCAAAATCCAAGTACTGTGCAGGAAAGCTCACCGGTGCGGCCGCTTCGCCGACGTTGCAAGCTCCTCAGCGTACGTTCCCCTGGTCTTGCCTCCTCTTCCTTTCCTGTTTTCCAGGAAAGCAGAAGGAGCGCGCCGCTATTCGACAAATTCAGTCACATGAGGAGCAGAATCCCGTCCCATGCAGGAAAGCCGGTGCTCTGGGGTGAACGCGCAACTCTGGCTCCCGTAGAGGGCCTATACAGGAAGTTAGGAACTCTATGCTGCTTTAGAGTTCCTGTATAGGCTCCCTACGGGAGCCAGAGTTGCGCGTCTGTTTTCCACGCGCCGCTATTCGCCGAGCCGGATCAAGTGACCGTGCGGGAAAGTAGACGTTGCACGCGCCCCGCCGTACGTACTATCGGAAACAATATGAGCGTGAACGCGCCTCCGCGTGTCGCCGCTACCTGAGGCGCCGCCCTGCGGCGCCGTTGTGAAGTTTTGCGCATGCGTGTAAAAATCCTGTCGCTGTTCTCGCTTTGACTGTTAACTCCCGTCTGTCGTCTGCTATGCGCGCGCTGGCGGCCGCTCGCGCTGTCGTCTGCTATGCGACTCGTGTATTTCCGTCGCAACTCAGACAAACGACTTAACATCATTCAGGAGTTTCCTGTGCGATAACGCAATGCCTACATTTGATACGTGATAAGTAGCTGGCTTCTTTCATTGGGTCGAGATACAGCGATAACATGCAAATAGATTCAAGACAAAATATCTGCAAAGCTTAGCGTTCAACTACGGGGAGCCCGGAAAAGATTCAGTTGAGTGAAGAGGGCCTAGATATCCTGACGACGAACGGGTCAACATGGTTGAGCTGCCCTGTGTTTCCGAGTTTCCGTTCCGTTCCTGTTTCCACTTTCCGTTCCGTTCCTGATTCCACTTTCCGAGTTTCCTGTGTCCAGAAAGGACACAGTATGAGCACTCTACTATAATAAGCCTGTCGAGCCCATGGCCGACGGCATAACAGATGTTCTCACGTGTTAGGGCCACGTGTTCAAAGAATAAAAGCATTGTGTTTCACTGAAGACTTTCGTCAAATCAACACCATTAAAGCTGTCCAGGGCAAACACAATTCGCGTAGGAAGCGCGGGTGTCCGCCGGAGCACGCAATGTTGTGCGGCAGACGACAACACGAGCGGCCGCCAGCGCACACACGAGTCGCATAGCAGACGACAGCACGAACGGCCGCCAGTGCGCGCATAGCAGACGACAGACGGGGATTAACAGGCAAAGCGAGAACAGCAACAGGATTTTTACACGCATGCGCAAAACTTCAGAACGGCGCCGCAAGGCGGCGCCTCAGGTAGCGGCGACACGCGGAGGCGCGTTCACGCTCATATTGTTTCCGATAGTAACCCTGCTTTTGAGCACGCCTCGAAAGCGCGGCGCCGATATTCAGTCACGCGAGGAACAGGATCAACATGCTGTGCCGGAAAGACGGCGCTACGGGGACGAACACGCAACTCTGGCTCCAACTCTATGCCGCCCCGTCCCGAAGCGCCATCTTCGTTTCATGATCCGCATTGAAAATCGCCTTGCATAACCATACGTGCGAGCGAAGCCGGTAACAGGCGCGAGCATGTCGCTCTGCAGTCGAACGACGTTTCATCGACAGATCGCTTTATCGATACGCGATGATTCATCGCCAGATGGCTTGATCGACAGCTCAGAGTAGCTTTTTTCTCTAATGAGCCGCCTCAGACTGTTTCCACGAAGCGAGCTAGTACGTGTGGGATACACGCGTGACAAAATGTCCCTACACCGTTCAATTCGCGTAACGAGTGTCGAAGGAACGTTAGTGTCGACGAACGCGAGTCCATGAAACGGCTGTCCACAAAACGTGTTTTTTGGCGAAACGATAGGGACCCGTTGCTCTGAACGACGCCAGCTCTACACGCAAGAACGTCTCGAAGCTGCGATCTCGTGCCCGTTTGCACTCAGAGAACCGGGCACCGCCACCGCGCACACATGTCACAAATACAAAAGCAAGGAAACTCTGACATAAACAGGAGAAAAAGGAATGCACGTCCTCAACTAGCAGGCCCATGCCTCGCAAAACGCAGCATCGAACGAATGCATGTAAACGGTAGACTTACCTTTATCGGGTGGGTGCACTTGGTTTGTGACTGCAGCTACGTGCCAAACATCGCTCCGTTAACCCGCGAACCCGATCCGGCGTCAACCACGCAAATCAAAATGGCGCGAATAAACAAAGACGTCGTCACCCCAGTCGAAGCACGCCGAGATGGACGGCAGGAGGTGAGGAGGTCGTCTCCTAGCAACACGAAGGCCAGATAACGCGCGAAACGCGATCGCTATCGCGATAGGTTGTCAGTCGGATGACGTTTTACAAAAAACCACTTGGTCGCTCTTCGCCTCTCCCCTTGTTGAAAAGGAGGGGGGGAGGGGTGCAGGCAGGGCAACGTCTGTTCCGTTGACGTAGAGGAGCCTCGTCAAAATTGACAAGTGATAAGAAAATCGCTGTATAAGTGACGGCCACTTTTTACAGTGTATGTTGGAATAGGATACGGCCCGCAGCTTGCTGGCAAGGCGCAAATCATAGGAATAAACTTGCCGCGCCGTTGTTCGTGCTCTCGAGAATCTGGCAGGAAGCTGCCGATCTCCGAAAACGAACGTTTGGTGCCAGCAAGAGACACGGTAAATTCCGCAGTTTCCTTTGTAGAGCGCTTGCGCCTTCTCGACCGCTTAACTGGATATGCGCGATTGGATCCCGTCTGTAGCCGATTTTGTCAACCACGAGAAGACTAGACAGTTGCAACTCTACGTTGACGTGACATTCGGCCGAGGCGTTGAACCAGCAGTGCTTTAGTCCTAAAGTCTGTTCTAACTCGATCCGTGTTGACGGATCCTCCCATCGTCACGTCTAAATACAAAAGACGCGCTCATTCAAGAAATAAAATGTTACGTACCACGTGTCGCGAGGGTAATCCATACGGCATTTATTTAAATTCTACGTAAAAAAAAAAAGATATCGAATCGACGAGAACGTCGGTTACCGAGAACGTTGGTCACCGCAGCCCATCGTCCCGAGATTGACGAGGGACAAAATTAGACTACTAACCATACATTCGAGGTCATTGTTCAGGCTATTCACACGAAAAAGGTCATCAGAAAAGAAAAGAAGGTCGTGTGGGCGTCCCCTTCCGCCCTTCCATTCAGCAGGGCGATAAGGCGTACGGTCTGCAGGCATGGAGCGCCTAGGCCTTTCGCGTAAACGAGCTCGGCTCCTTGACCGTCGATACGGTCGTAGTGGTTCCTGCGACTGCTTCCGGGAATCATCGGCGTGTAGTTGAAGTTCTTTCTTTCCGTTCACTACTTCAAGTCGGAACGCGCCCGAAGTCGAAGACTGTTTAGAAAATTTCCGTCGCTTGTCGCGGCAAAATTCGAGCGACCATGGAGATGTCGACTGCAAAAAAGTGCGGAAGACAGCTCGGGAGCTGTTTTGGAATACCTTCGTAAGTTACGTAAAACTCGCGATCATTTCGCTTCGTGAATACGGATTTCTTACATTTTTTTTCGTACGAACGTTTTTCGTCGCAAGAAAGCTTTGTATATCTGGCGTCTGTTTTGACGGCATAATATTGTGGTGCAATAAATATAAAACAAAATATATGTTGGACAACTTTTTCCTAAGTATGTGAGAAGTAAAGGAGCCTTCAATAAATCCATCTGGATTCAATCCATACGGCTCCGTCTTGCTAGCCGGTTGTTGTGCTTGGGGGTGTAATGGTGCACCTGGCAACACCCTCGCCTCGCCCGCCGATTCCTTTGGGAGAGGAGGATTCGCGTGATGGGAGTACGAGTACGCTCGCCGGGTGTCTCCGGTCGAAGGGGGGTGTAAGGGTGCGCGATACACCCACATACACCCTTTTTTTCTGAAAGTGGTTGCGATCATTCTTGAAATGATAGACAGTGGAAACGGCAAGCTTGGCGTATTTCTTTTCGCGCGTTATTGACCATTGAAATAGCCGAGGCGAACACTGACGTTTCTCCCACCGGTCGGCCATCGCATCTTTGAGCGCTCGCTATTTTCTCATTTCTAAAATAAAGAACTAAGACTCTTTTGTGATATTTTTGAGATGAATTTTCTTAGGTTTGAGGAATTAAAAAAAATAGTCTATTTTTCAATAATTAAAATAAACAGATGTCGAACTTCGATGGTTTTTAGCAAAGTTTGGCAAGTTTTTACGTGTGACCTATTTAAAATATTTGAAAGACCTTGACATCACCAGAAAGCTCAAATCTAACTATTTTCAACGAATACAAATTGAATATTATTTATACAACCTAAATTGTTATATACATTTGAACGAGCGAACGTTTCGGAAATCAAGCAAACTAAAAATCGATTTCCCCAAAACATATTTGTTTTGCTTCATTTTTATTAGTCGCAAGGTATAATATTGTAATAATTGTATATATGAGCGCAATTAAAGCGTTCACCTTGTCCGATGTGCGTTCGGAAATGGCAGAGCTTTGTTGCGTAGGAAATACTTTCTAATACGCAACACTTACAGTTTCACTTTTATAAGGTTACGAGTTAATTAAAGCCTAATTATTAGGTAATTATCTATACCACGTCACCATATTGACCAAAATACCACCATGCGAGGACGCCTTCACAACGCAGAAATGACAAGATTCAAGCTTGAATTGCGGACGTACAAACAAAACACACTATGTTTTGTTTATATTTGCTAATAAACCCACAATTATACTTCTTTTCTAATAAAACTCAATGCAAATATAAAAAAAAAATTCAATCAGTTGCTAATTTGCTGGATTTTTTAATACATTCGTTCCTTCAAATGTATGTAACCTATTTTTTTATAAACATATATAACGGACTTGTATTCAATAAAAATAGCTAAGTTTGACATTTCCAAAGATGTCAAATTATCTTCAATTAACCATATTAAAAAATTGCAAACTTTGCCACAGCATAATTAAAGGGTCACAACGTGTTTTCTTCCACCTGTCGGAATCGCATGTCTGGCCACTCGCTACTTCGTAACTTCTCAAAATACTGCACTAGGACTTTTCTGTGACACTCTCAAAATAGATTTCTTACGCTTTATGAATAAAAAAAGATTGTAATCTTTTAAAGTAGTTTTTGCAGAATGGTCGAACTATGTTACTTCGATAATTTCCGGTATAGTTTGGCAACTTTTTAAATGTGACCTATTTAAAATATTTTAATTACCTTGATATCATCGGTAAGCTAAAGACTTCCCTTTTAGTGTATGCAATTTTAATAGGACATGCTACAAATAAAAGATTATATACATTTGAATGAAGGCATGTTTCAAAAGCTCAGCAAATTAAAACCGATATCTAAAATGAACATTCTTTTATTTGCTTTGAGTCTTATTGGTAGCAATGTATGACTGTGGTTCGTCGACAAATAAAAACAGAAAACTTAGTATTTTGCTTGTATGACCTCAATTAGATATTGAATCTTGTCAGCTCTTTGTTGTGACTACGTCCTGACAAAGGTGCTCTTCTAGCCAACATTGAGGCGTAGTATACTCAATTACATATTATTGATTTGATCGCTTAATTAACACGTTTCTTTAAACGATAGTGGAGTTGTTCGTAATGCGTGAATTCCGCAACAAAGCTTGCCTTTTTACAACGTACATCTGACAAGATTCAAGCCTTAATTGCGGTTATATAAACAAAATACTATATAATATACTTGTATTTTCCAATAAACCTATATTGAAACTCGCTACTAATAAAAAAAATCAAATAAAAATTAAGTTATGGATATGCTCGATTTCAGAACCGTTCGTTCATTCAAGTGAATGTCAAAGAGGTTATTATGTATATAAAATATTAAATCTGTATTAATTGAAAAGAGTTAAATTTTAACTGTCCTGCGATGTCACGGTTAATAAAATATCCTGATTAGGTCACACGTAAAAACTCGCCAAACTTTACTGAAAATGATCGACGGAGCGCAGTTCGACATTTCTTTAAAAACTATTTCAAAATAATTTTTATAATAAAATCTACTTTAAAAGTGTCACAACAAAATGTGTTATTTAAAAAAAGAAAAAAATAAACATAGCGAGTAGTTAAACATGCAATCCCCGACCTGTGGGAGAAATGTCAGTTTTCGCCTCGACCATTTTAATGGTTGACCATTGAAATGGTCGAGGCGAAAACTGACAAACTACACGGAAACAAAAAAAGATTCGTCAAGCTTGCCGCTTGCGCTGTCTTTCATTTCTAGAGTACCTGCAGCTCCTTTTATTCTGTCGAAATGCTTACTTTTCAAGAATGCTTCTCAGAACAAATAATTTTTGGTCAAAATTAAGGATTGGACCTCAAACGTTTTTTTTAAATTCAGATGAAAAGATACGGCGAGCAAGTGTTGCAAAATGCGCCTTCGGCGCATTAGAACCCGAGGAGCAGCACGCCAATCAGAGGCCAACACAGAGAAGGCGAAGGGAACACGCGATGACGATGCAGCCAAGGGCTCGCCGTCATTGGTAGAAGTCGAAGGGAAACAAACGCACGAGGGGCGCACGGAGCAGACCAGCTTGCACGCCGTATAGTGTTCGAGTCAAAGTCGTTCGGGGGCGGCGTATTGCTTTTCTGTGTTTCACTCTGCTCAGAGAACCTCCTTTCGGAATAACGAGAATATGGCTAGGGGCTTGTTAAAAATGGTCCTGTTCGTATATTTGCGGTTATATCACGGAAAGACAATGCCGCCAACGTGCCTCGTGTCTTTGGAAGGCACGCTGAAACAGCTGACGGCGGCAAAGTTGCAGCCGTGCTACACGCCCCATAAGCGTGCGCGTGCGGCAACGGTGCAGGCTGGTCGTTGCCGTCCCAGTGGCGCAGGCGTGACCAATGCACTCGGCGGAAATGTCCGAACAACTAATAACCGGGCAGAACAAGGCACGGAACGGGAACCAATACAGCTTGCAAGTTCGTCTGCTTTTCGTGGATTCCAGGTCAAAAGGTCCATCGAGTCAAAATATCCAATATTGGAGGTTTTGGCTTTATGGACATTTCGTGTTGGTGAACTTTTTGACCTGGATATACACTTTGACTCGGTGAACATTTCGCCTCGATTGATATTTTGACCTGGATGGACATTTTGACTCGATGTCTACCATCACGACAGATCGCGGACGACAGTTCGAGAGTGCGCTGTTTACGGCATTAACTCAGCTCCTCGGTGCACGGCACATTCACACAACAGCCTACCACCCTTCGGCTAATGGAATGGTGGAACGTCTTCACCGGCAGCTGAAAGCCGCACTCACAGCGCAGGACGACCGCACACATTGGCTCCAACACCTACCACTCGTACTTCTCGGCATCAGATGTGCCTTCAAACCAGATTTGCAATGCACATCGGCGGAACTCGTGTACGGCACAGCACCACGGCTACCAGGAGAGTTTTTCACCCCCCTGAACGAGAAAGCCTTGCCATCACCGTGTGCCTACATGAACCGCTTGCGAGAAGCGTTCCACCAACTGCAGCCAACGCCCCCAAGAAATCCTGCCTCCCGCAAAGTGTTCATGTCCCAGGACCTTGAGACATGTACGCATGCTTTCGTGCGCCGTGATTTGGTCAAGAGGACGCTAACACCTGCGTACGATGGCCCTTTTAAGGTATCGGCACGCGCAGCGAAGACAATGACTTTAGATGTCAAGGGCAAGCAGGAAGTCATCACAATCGACCGCATTAAACCCGCTTTTCTCGATTTGCCCCCAGCTGCATCTTCAGTCATCTCCTCCCCCTCGCATACCGGACCCGGCTCATCACTCCAGCGCAAAGTGCGGACAGTAACATGGGCCCTTCCGAAGCTTTGACTTTCTTTCTTTTTTTTTCTCGCATCGTCTCCTGGCTATACAACTCTCAAGCCAGGAAACTGGGGGGGCCTCTGTGGCGGCCTCCGCCATATATTTCATCGAGGCACCGTAGCGCGCACCATCTGGTTCTCCGGCGCGCGTTCGAGTAAACAGAGCGGCGCGCCGGCCGAGCGTTCGCGTAAACAGCGAGGCGCGCCGGCCGAGTTCGGGGTCAGGTTTCTTCCCTCCGTGCGCGGTCGGCGCGGTCGTCTTCCGACGAGTAATAAAACCAGAACCGTTTTGTACACACACGGAGTCGGACGTTTTTCCTTCGCGTCCTAAAATCTCAGAACACAGCCCTACAGACATTTTGTCTTGATGAACATTTTGACCCGTTAGACAGTTTACCTCGTCGACTCATTTTTAACACTGGTGCTGATATCGTCTTGTATACATATGTAGTATAGATACACACGCGACCTTGCACAAACGGTCATAATCTGACCGCTTGCTCAAATCTGAGAGAATTTTTAATCCTGTGACAAGCCACATTTTCCTGTGCCGGATGTTTCCGAGAGAACAGCGATTTCTATTCGAAAATAAGACAAACGCTACCACCCGCTCAACCTCTGCCTGAACGTTCCCAGCGGTTGGAACAAGATGCCGAACGTTCAGAAAAAAAGTGATGAAAATATTAAAGTGTGAGCGATTTAAAAAAAAATTGAATGGCGCATTAGGTGATTTCAGGTTTCACAAATTTAGCAATTTAAAAACGACCACGAACATCTGGTTCCACGAATCACTCACCCCAAGCTAATGAATTCGCAGTATACCATTCTAAATTCCGAAAATTCGTTGTAGAAATGCGGAAAATTTAGTGCTCTCAAAAATCTAATTCGCAGTATGCACACGTCTCTGCTGGCTGTTACTTCGAGATTTAAGGGACCATGGAATGATTTTTAAACTTTTTCCACCTTAGCTCGAATCCTAAACTCAAAAGCGAAATGAGAAATCACGTGATCGTGACTCGTGACGCGCTTGGGCACCGGAGGCGATGGCTGCAAGCTTCCAACGTGTTTTTTAAGCACACCATGGAACTTGTCATTCTCAAATGATGATAAGTGCCGTCACGGCACTCATTGGCCCTGAACGCGAATTAAAATATTTGTCGACGAATGGATTGCTGACGAGCGCATTCGTCCGAGTGACGCAAGGCTCGTGTCCAATGCATGAGCTGCGTTCGGTTGACGTGCTTGGGCAATGGGCAGGCATCACAGTGAAAATACGGAAAGATTTTGAAGTAAAGGAGGCACGAAATAATCCGCTATATTTCAATATTTTCGTACCGAAAAGCAGGCTTCAGGTTTTATATTCTTGTGTACTTGTTTTAGTTTGACGCACTAAACAATTTACGATTAGTAAGATCCTAATCCATGCCTGCCAAAAATTAATTTCATGGTCCCTTCAAGATATAGCGCTTTCTTCTGAAAATTTCAACTCCGGTATCGAACTGCTGGAGTTGCGTTCTGGCGAATATTAATTATGTTAGCGCTCAGAAAAAAAAAAAAAGAAAAGGTTTTTATCCGCTCCCAACGGCATGTGTATTTGGTTTAATATGACAAAAAAAATGCTACGCGATAACTAAGTTTCGTTAGTTAGATAAGATAATGTAAAGAAGTGAAGACAAATATTTAAAAAATATATGAACTCGAGAATACTTTAATGGCTCCAAGAGACGGCAAAACTTTTCTCGCCCCTGTACTAATTTTGAAATTTGCTTCGTCTAAACGTAAACGAGCTGCGCACACTCTAAAAAACTAAAACTCGTTCTTGAAAGGTTCTTCGTCGCCCCAAGAACTCTTTCAGCTCGTGAAGAACTGTTTTGCCTCAAACAGTGCCGCCCCCTGGCGCACCAGAAAGGCAACCTGGCGATGAAGAACGTTTGAGTAAAAAAAGTTCTTCATAACGTTTTTCTTTTTTTGTTTTTTGTTTGCAGCAACATTGATTTCCGGTGAGTTCTCGTTGCATACCATCGATTAGTAATTGTCATAGAAGTGCTATAGCCATGAAGTGGCAAATATCATAAAAGTAAAATACTGTTGTTACTGTATTTATTACTGGAATCCTTTTGAAATACAATACCTGTCAGAAACGCAACATTGTTTCTGGATGTTGCACATAAATATCAGAAGTAAAAAAAAGAAGAAATTGCATGCCACGCAGCGCAGTATGCTCTGCAGAGTAACAAAGAAATAGCAATGTTCCACAAATTATTGATTGTTTGCTTGTGTCAGAGCTTCGTAATTACCTCGCTTGTAGTGGGCGAGCAACGTCAAAATAAGGTTCATGTTCTAAAGCAACAAAGTGGCCAACAAGTCATGGCGATGTAAGTACATCGCAAGCGCGAGATCGACGCCGCTTGAAAGCAAAGTTAGGCGGGATATAAACTGTACGTCAAATATCTTGCAATCTTCCGTGAAGACCTACGCACGGAGGCTCGAGAATACAAGACGACACGCAGTTGGCAGTGACGGTGCGCATAGCAGACCCTACGAAAAACTCGACTAAATGTTGAATGATAGCGAACGCTCATACCTCTATTTTAACCGAACGCCAAGACACAGGTCGGGCAGTCGAGTTTCTCTGGAGGTTGCTGCAAAATGTCGAAACACACGCCGCACGCCATTAATCGCCGCCGCCGACCACCGTTGCGACGTGAAAGGGACTCTACGGTCTTCACCCGCTCACCCGAAGCCAACGTCCTTGCCCAAAGCAAATACGACGGGCTGGTTCGAGAGTTTCCCCGATACGTGACCAACGTGATCACGTGAGCGTGGACACCAGTCTGCCGGTCACACATCTTATTAAAACCGAGACTTGCCCAAAAATTGTAGACAAAAACCGCTTCTTTTTGTATTAACTTTTATTTTGAACTATTGACGGCTAACGAATCAAATACTTATGAAATGAAAAGGATGACATCACGGAGCAGTGCTGCCAGCGCTTTGACGTTGAAGCGGTTGAAATAGGAGCGGCTGCGCGCGAAGGAGTGCGCCGTGCCGTTGCCAATAGCCGCGTGAGATTCTGTAAAGACGAAAGTAACGGCGGCCAACAATCCGGTGTTGGTGTTTCACTGTCTTGACCTGGTTCTATCGACGGCATTCAATGGATGTGGTCACGGTGCGAGGACATGGAGATGTGTCTAGATAGGAGCTACAAGACGTGTCAGATGGGTTGACAAAACAAAACTTTGGAAACTTCGCCCATAGATTCGAAGGTAAGCAGAATGCTCCATCCTCTTTGTTTGTGTTGGTTGGAGTCGGTTTCGTCTCGCGTTTTCAGTTGCCTAGGGGAGTGCTGGTAAAACCGGTAACGGCGGCTCATCTGGGTCTCTGTAACGCTGTCCTTCCATGTGCACGCGAATATTTTCTATGAAACTTGTAATGCAGTGTAGATATTTGGACATGTTTTTTGAGCGATGAAGTGCTTCCGGGGTTTTCGGCGTTTGGTAAAAGTTGACGTCGTTTGTGCGATTTCAGCATGAGCGGATAGGAGTGTTCAAAGTATCTCAGGGCCAAACTTTTGACGAATCGAAAATTCGGAGCCGAATCTTAGGATTTGGCAAGGCCGAACTTTCGCCGAACTTTTCTAAAGATTCGGCAAAGAGTCTGCAAAAATACATTGTTACCAAACTTGACGTTGATATTTAATTTTTGTTTTGGCGAAAAACTGTTTTTTTTAAGCTTAAATGCGACATGTAATGCATATTGAAAGGTATTACTAAATAAGGTGATATTCTACAAAATATTTGTATCGGTGTCGATTTAGTGCGTTTACTAGCAATTTTACAGTGACTTCTTGCAGAAGTGGTGTGATAACGAGGTTGGGTAGTAGCGGCCGCAGTGACGATACGCGAGTTTCGGTCTTGAGGCCTCATCAGTGCAAGCCTGCAAGTGTCTGTACATTGTTGAAATAAAAGCAATAACACTGCGTTCTTGCTTTCTGTTATGCGTCGCCGTTTCGTGCGCAAAAACTAATGCAACGGTTGCTGAGCTTTCACCAGAAGGGAGAACAATATTATTGTAAATATGCATGTTTTACTTTTTAT
Source organism: Ixodes ricinus (assembly GCA_037355805.1). Taxonomy (NCBI): domain Eukaryota; kingdom Metazoa; phylum Arthropoda; class Arachnida; order Ixodida; family Ixodidae; genus Ixodes; species Ixodes ricinus. The sequence goes on from JAZHYW010006367.1 coordinate 12,316, forward strand.
TTGCGTCACTTGACGTCAGCTTTACATGAAAGTGTGCATTCATATTCCCAACGTTTTGTTTCTAACCTTTAAAATGCCGGTTTCTGGTGTTAAGACACACACGGAAGTTTAGGAAGAGGGGAAAATTTAGGAACGTCGGATATGCAACGTCGAGCATGATAGTTCTGTGTTGTTTTATGCAGATACATGAAAACCATGAAATAACGCTAGTTAAAAAGAGTATTATTTTGTTTTGGCACAAACTACTTGTCAGCCGAAGACAGGATTGTTGTAATTGAGAGGAGTGCTTTTAAGTGATTGTCAGCCAAATGTTTCAACTACCTTGTTGCATCACTGGAAAGGTCAAATTAAAATCACGTTATCCAGGATGTACCGCATCATTTGTCACTTTCGCAGTGGAAAATTACTGGCCAATCTTCTGTTCTTGAGGCAGAAAATATTGAAGAGAACCACACTCGCAAAGGCTCACAAACGCACAGTTTCCGTGTTGCCTACCCCGTACCTCGCTGTAACCGCTTGCTCTAGTACACTGTACGATGGTAACCCTGGTAACCGCACGACCGCATGGCGTCCATTTGCAATCCACGGCCCCGGCGAGTTATCTCGCGTGCGCAGTGCGCAATCATTTGCCGAATAGTTTCCGAATTTTCGCCGAACTTTCCTTCAGAAGTTCGGCTTGTGCCGAACTTTGCCGAATTTGAAGTTCGGCAGATTCGGTCCATCACAAGTTCAAAGTGGTCGCGGTGCTACCACATCGGGAGTCATCTGATAAATCATGTCCAGATAGCTCATGGTGACCCGGACTTCAGTTATGTTTGCAAGTTGGGTGAGTGCTCTCCATCTGGACTATGTTTTACCACATTTGAGAGCTTCTGGAAGCTCATGAAACGTAAAAACGCCGAGGGAGTATCTGCGGAACCAGAAAATGAAAGCAGTGTGAGGGTGAAGCATGCCACTGCTCTATGGTTGCCCCCCCCCCACCCCCAATCTTCACTTTCTTTATACTATATATGTGTACACTATCAGAATAAAAAGGTAGAAAAATGTGGTGTAGCTTCTGTTATCAACATATATAACATATATGTATAATATATACTGTATGTGCAATATTTTATCTCCTTTTATGCAGAGGAAGAGGTTGATGGGGAGACGTTATTAAACTTGTCAGAGAGGATGATTGAGCAGTTGCTCACTGCTATGAAACTGCGAGGCAAACTACTAAAACTGGTTGAACAGCTAAAAGGAGACATAAAAGAAAGGTAAGGCACAATACCCAGTTGGAGATTTGCGTTCCATTTGTGAAATTCAAGATGCACTAATTACATTTTTATCTTTCAGCTTGCCTGGACCCTCCAATGTGACTCGTGCTAGTAACACAGTAGCCTTAGTTTGGTCTACAGAAGTTGTGAGGAATGTATGGCCACAGAGATATACTCTCCCATAATTTCCCCCGCTACTGTTACAGAGGCTGGGTGAAAAGAGTGAACTGTTCATTCAACCACAGCGAAATGAAGCAGACGAACAAAGTTGGTCGCTCCGTTGGCAGACGACATTCTGAGCAAAACTCCGTAAGCAGGAGCATTTGAGGTCCTCACTTATATATCTTAAAATAGAGGCTAACATTTGTTTTTTTCTTTCAGGACGCCAAGTCGGTCTTAGCTAGATGATGTCATGACTGCCATCCAGTCGGCATACCCCTTCCTTGCCGACTCCACTGGACGCAGCGTAGAATTTACAAGAACTTGTTTTCATTTTGACAATTGAAATGCTTGTATCGAAGTTCATTATCTGCATAGTAACAGGCTTACTACTCATCCCTTTCACTGTAGGATTCGCTGCGACACAGCCTTATTAACAAAATGAAAAAGTAAAGGTTGCTTCTTACATATCTGCCAGAAGTTCAGCAAAACAAGGAAAACTATGGCAAAGGTGGTAGGCCAAAGCGAAAGGGAGAACGCCAACGCAGTAACTGTAATCAAAAATACAGAAGGACCATGGTAAGTTTGTTATAGCCTGATTCTGATACAATTAAAATATATAAAACTAACCTGCAAGCAGGAACTGTTCTCAAATAGTTATTCAGCTAAATGTAGTTATGTGATTGCTGCACCATATGCTTCAAAGTGCTTAGCCTGTTACATTTTGCCAAAATGAGAGGAATCTTTATACAGTTTTCATTTGCCCGACCAGAGCAATGGCTAGAAGCTTGGGAATAACCTTACCGAATTCGGCTTGATCGTTCTTAAAGGCATATTTATTTGCATGCAGATTCTTGTTATGAAGTCTTAAATATACAACGACATTGACATCACAATCAAATGACACAATCTTTGTTTTATTATAACCTTTAATTATAACCTCTAGAACCGTAACAAAACATCACTTTGAGTACTCAAAATGTTTCTATTTTAACATTATTTTAGTGGTACATACTGTTTGCTTATTTTTGGTTCCCTACCCAAAACAACCATTCACAGCAGTTTATACTATCCATCATCACTCAGAATCTTGTTCCTATGTCTGGTGCTTCTATGTGTAACTAAACAGATAGTGCTTTGTTCTAGAGAATAAAACTTGTCGAGCAATTGATGTTAACAAAAGGTTGCACAGGAGTGGGAGGGCAAAGTAGATGTAGTGTTTAGTTGAACATGCCAACACATTAACCGTATGGTAATATTCACAGTGGTAAGAATAAAGATGAAGTTTGTGCTTACATGCCAATACATCTTTTAGCTGCTCCTAATTGGACTTTTGGCTACTCCTAAATGGACTTTTGACTACTCCAACAGGTGCTCCAAAGTGACTCGAACGAATCACATTGCTCTACATGTAATCTGTAAAGGTCACAGTTGCATGGCTTGTCAGATATATCAAATACTCTCTGTATATCTCTCGGTTAAATCTGTTTTGTTTTATTGCACTGCCTTATTATAGCTAAAATATAGAGTACATATAACTTGATCTATTTGGAAACGTGCACCCACAGTTTAAATTACAATTTTTTACATAACATAAAATAAGCCTTGCTGGAGTTCATCTGGTGCACATCTTTGTTTCTCAAATCTCATATTGTGTGCATGGCACTAACTTTTTTTCAGGTTCCACATCGTGACGTAGGAGAAGGTACCAACAACATTGCACACCACGTAGAGAGTATGGCTGCTGAATGCTCCAAGGCTGCACCAGATGTGAAGCTCCTACTTAAAATGATGGCACAGACGTCACAGGCAAGGAGGGTAGCCATCGCTGGCAAGACCACCACTGATGTTATTTAGCTGTATCCGGCCCTCTGCATTCCCGAAGTGGTAACTTGAACGTCTTTTCCAGTTAACTTTCAAAGCAGTATCTCTGTAGTGTTAGAATAGACAGCCTGAATGGTGCATCAGTTTTGTCTGGTTTTGAGTTACTTCAAACCCAAAAAGGGTACGAAGAGACTTAGGCACTGTCTAAATTCAGCTAACAACCTGGTTTGCAGCTGCCTACTTGCACTGCCGTTTTGCTCTTTGTCTGAGTTTAACACCTGTTTATGCCATGCGCACTGGCAGTGTGTGGTTGGAGAGGGGCATCATGAGAATTAAGGGGCCAGAAGTCTTGTTTTGCTGCAATTTCCTTTTTCCTGCTTCCACACCTGAGTGGTTGCCTCACCCACCTCGTCGCCAAAATCAACATTTTTATCTATAAAGCATACCTCAACAAGAAAGGGCTTAGAAGTTTTTCCATGTCAGTTTTTGTTTTCTTTTGTTAGTGGTCAAATAATAGATCTGAGCTCGGTAATGTGCCACATATGAAATCAGACATCTAGAACGTTGTTTTCATTTTCTCAAGGCCAAAATTTCAATGTCTCATAAAAGTCCTCTTGGGGATTCACAAGCAGTTGAATATATTTGATCTCATCCAAGCTAGAGCTTGATGAGCTTTTAAACTAACATTTGTAATATTGTCCACAGTAGGGTGTAACTTTAATACTGGTTGGCCTTAATTAAATAATATTGCCTTGCTCTGTTAACAAAACAAGAAAAATTTACCTTCCAGCTACAACAGGAGCTGGATCTCATGAAGGGGACCAGCAGCATTTCAAGTGTACAAGCAAAAATGGAACAGGCAACGGATGGCCTACTTCAGCGGATAATGAAGTTTCACCCTTCTTCTGACTACATTCGACAACTGGAGGGGTTTGAAGAAATCTGTCCAGGGAGTGCCGAGCTGCAAGGTGCAACTCTGTTCTTAACGTTAAAACTGGCCGATTTCAGAAATTCCTGAAAGTGATTCATGAGGTTTTTGTGTATATTTTATTTCTATGCATTGTTTGCTGGCGTATATGTTCCACTCACTTGATAATACATTTTTTAGTTGCAAGTTACCGCTGTTTCCTGTTCTTTCTCCAATGTTTTTCCTTCTGTGCAATATTCCCACCGTTTAAGCTTTGAGAATATCTCAAATAACTATTTACCGAGGCAGGGTTATAAAGCAGAAACTGCCCCCCCCCCCCCCCCAAATTGTACTTGAGAAAGAAACTCTCGGTAAACATCTTTTTTTTCTTCCTCCAGGGTCTGACGGTGGCCATCTTTAAAAGTTAGGTTTTGGTGTTCATTTGCTCATAGATATATGAGAGGTACTAAAAAGTAGCTAATTGGTAACAAATTATAGTTTTCAAAGACTAAAAGCAATATTCTGCTTTGAAAGGAGGTCCTAGATCTTTAGGAATGTTCCTACCCCAGTGCTCAAGAATTTTGGTAGTGTGAATAGTTTTGTTTCCGTTACATTTTGCACACAGTCATTGCAGACTGTTTAAAAGTCATCGGAGTGACATTTTTCACACTCATTGCAGACTCTTTAAAAGCCATCGGAGTTCCAGGAAACGTTCAGTCAAAAGTTTTTTATTATGTGTAATGAATCTGTCAAGCATGACGTTCCACTAGGCCGTGTTTTATTTTATCTATATTTTAGGCAGAAAAGCATTCTACTTTTGTGCTAAGTTTCAATCTAGTCATGTTCAATAAACGTCAGTATGTTTTTTTGTGAACCGCTGTATCTTCTCTTCATTTCACCATTGACAGGTTGGACATTGCAGGGCATCTCTTTTTTTTTCTCCTACCTCTATTCCCTATACCTCATACTTAGTCTTGACAAGAGCAACAACGATGAATGTCTACCTGAATACCTATCCAAGCCAGCGGTTCTGCAGTAGAGGTAGTGCCCCAGAAAAGGTGCCTTATTGTTCAAAGCCTGTTTTGCACATCTCTTGAGGTTTACAAAACGTTTAGGTGATTTATATTGCGTCTTTGAACCTTTCAAGACAGTCGATAAAGAGCGGTTTTCAAAAGAGCTGCTGAACCCCTAAAATTGCTGCCCAAGTCGCTTTTTGCGAATAAGTTATTAAAGTTAACTCGAGAGTGGTTTTTGCACAAAAAAAACTTTAATTGAAAAGGTTCACAAGAGAAAGCTCTCTCGGTGAAAAAATAACTTAAAAGTTAGGGTGAGCAAATAGTGGTTGAAATGAAATGTCCTTCGTAGTTGCTTTTAGTTCTCTCTCGGATGGAATGGTTTTTCATCAAATGCCTTTGGAAGGCTCTTATAACCTCTTTCAATTGACCAGTTAATCATGAAAAACCTTTATTGAGTTATTTTAGGGTCTTAGGGAATAACAGTTCTAAATAACCTTTCAAGGGAACTTTTATGTTGGGGTGTGCGAATACTCCTCCGTTCAAATAGTGCAGCGATGTTTCTAGATTCGACAAGTCCACTATACACAATGACTTTCATTGCAGTGTTGAACCTAGGTATATCGCTGCGCTATTTGAACCGGGTGGGGGGGGGTATTCGCACACCCTAACATAAAAGTCCCCTTGAAAGGTTTTTTAGAACTTATTTCCTCCCGAAGGAAAAATCCATCAATGTAACGCTGTCTGGCAGTCGATGTGTTCTAGTGGACACCTGTCTGTGCCTGATTGTACGTCAAGCACGTCTGATTGGCCAACAAGTTACTCTGACCGACAGTCAAACTCCAGTCAGACTCCGCTTGTCGGCTTTCTGATGGTTTCCTGGTGCCAGTCGGCCGCCGCGAAATGCCGTCAAGATTTCTCGGTGGCGATTCTGACTGTACATCCATTGTCTCTGACTGTACGTCAAAAAGCTTTGACGTGCAGACAGACGTACGGTCAAAGGACGTAAAGTTTGTTCGGATACCACTATTTCGTCAAATCTATGAATACGAAAAATAATCTATGCACGAGAAAGCGATTTCGGAACGTGAGCCCATAAAACCGCTGATGTTAGAGATATGACAAGCAGGGCACCCGACAACCCTGATCAGAAGCCCGCCGAGACGCCGAACCAGCCGAACCCGCCGAACATGCCGAGCACGCCAATCGCGCCACTTTGTACTTTCGCCACTTTCGCTTCGCCCATAGAAGCTTCGCCGAGCTTCCGTGAACGATCGCTCTAAACTCGTTTTGTTTGCGCGGCTTGTGCCACCTTGTCGATCCAGCCCGGGCTCTACTATGTCTTATGTTTTAGTAGAATTTCTCCTCGACAAGACCCAGTCTGTCGTGAGTTCCAACTATAGCCTCGTTTACATGAAAGCGACTTCAGTGCATCGACTCCACTTGTTCTTCGAACGAAGCCGACGCGGCAACGTTTACATGAATACGGACTAGAAGGTGGCGCCACGCCGTGTCAAAGCTCGAAGTTATGCTGTTCCGGTGGTTCCGGCACCAGCCGCACCACGTTTTCCGGTTCGTCGCACGTGGAGGCATTTCGACGCGTTGAGTGAATTTAAAGATCGTGCCCGCTGTCTTCGGTGCTGTGGAAGAAGTTACGAGACGGAAGAAACATCAGAACCCAAGCGTTTAGTGCTCCAGGCCGGGGCCGGGCCGCCGGGTCACTCTGGACCAGAGGCGACATGTGTGCGCACGCTTTGAGGACGCCTCCACGCTTCGCTGGCTTCGCCGCGCCAGACCGCCGATCGCGACCGGACCCCGAGTCCGAAAGGCTGCCGACCCATTGCAGTTTGGCTCGGCATCTGGATGCGCTGATACGCTTGGTGACAAAACTTGGACAACTCGGATACCGCTTGCCCGCCGGAACTTCCCGATGCACTCAACACTGGATACTGTGCTTGTGCGTGCTGTGTGTGTGTTCCGTGCACCGTGTTTGGTGACGACACGCGCCTTGCATTGTCTGTTGCAGTGGGCGGCAGCGCTTCGAGAGTTTAGGTTCTTTGCTCCCGTCGGTCTGCCGGCCGGCGATCGCCCAGCGGCGACGTTCGCGCTGCGGGCGCACGGATACTGACGCGCCTATCGTTGCCCTGGATGGATACCCACTGACCTCGGCTTTGAATCTTTATATAGTGCGAAGCTTCCGACCCATTGCAGTTTGGCTCGGCATCTGGATGCGCTGGTGTGCTTGGTGACAATACTTGGACAACTCGGATACCGCTTGCCCGCCGGAACTTCCCGATGCACTCAACACTGGATACTGTGCTTGAGCGTGCTGTGTGTGTTCCGTGCACCGTGTTTGGTGACGACACGCGCCTTGCATTGTCTGTTGCAGTGGGCGGCAGCGCTTCGAGAGTTTAGGTTCTTTGCTCCCGTCGGTCTGCCGGCCGGCGATCGCCCGGCGGCGACGTTCGTGCTGCGGGCGCACGGATACTGACGCGCCTATCGTTGCCCTGGATGGATACCCACTGACCTCGGCTTTGAATCTTTATATAGTGCGAAGCTGCCGACCCATTGAAGTTTGGCTCGGCATCTGGATGCGCTGGTGTGCTTGGTGACAATACCTGGACAACTCGGATACCGCTTGCCCGCCGGAACTTCCCGATGCACTCAACATTGGAGACTGTGCTTGTGCGTGCTGTGTGTGTGTTCCGTGCACCGTGTTTGGTGACGACGCCTGGACAACCGTGTGCGCCGCCGGAATTACCGCTGTGCTCACCACTGGACTCCACAAAAGTATTTCGTGCTATGCCCTTAGCCGTAACGGCTAAGGGCATAGCACCAAATTCTTTTGTAGAGTCCAGTGGTGAGCGCAGCGGGAATTCCGGCGGTGCACCGCCTGGGTCTAAAATTGGGGCTGGAAATGCGCGGTTTCAGGGTGGATACGAACTGGTGCCCCAGGTTTGGGTCTAGGCGGAACCGGCATTTTTCATTCCGGCCTGTATCTGACATATTCGTACGGGTCCCTTTTACCTGAAAAACGCAAATTTGGAAGGTACATTCCATCAAAGACCACCACATACGTAATTTGGGACATTCCATCAGTGGCAGTCAGACGTCATCTGATGGACGATCAGGGTACGTTCCACCAGGGCTGCTGAGTGGCAGTCAGACGTCATCTGATGGACCATCAGGGCACGTTCCACCAGGGCTGCTGACTGGCAGTCATTGTCCCAAATTACGTATCTTGATGAAATTTTCAATAGGGCTTAGACCCTAAAAGAACTCAATAAAGGTTCTTCATAATATTAACCGGTTAATTAACGAAGAGCTTATAAAAACCATCCAGAGGTACTTGATGAAAAACCGTTCCATCCGAGAGAGAACTAAAAGAACTGTTTCAGCGACAGAAGGGCTGAAAAGAACTTTTTAAACGTTCGTCACGAAGAACTGTTCCATTGAGAAGAGAACTTAAAAGAATTGTAGAACGGTTCTTCACCAAGAACTGTTTCAGCGAAGAAAAAGGCTGAAAGTACTTTTTAAAAGTTCTTCACGAAGAACCGTTTCATTGAAGAGAGAACTTAAAAGAATTCCTTAAAGGTTCTTCATAAAGAACTTTTTATAGGGTGCTTAAAATAACATTTTAAGGTGCAGAATATGAACAAGGCGAAGAAATCCAAAAAGTTATTTTTCGAACTGACTTTTTTTAAGAGTGCATGATGACGTTTGTAGCAGAAATTTTGATGACATCTGTAGCAGAAATATTTAAACCAGAGCTTTATAGCAAATGGAACATTGTTGCCTCAAGCAAAGTTACACTTCACGACACCACAAGGTCCTCGGACAGAACAGAGTACAATAAACCTTAACTTGAACCTCCTGAGTACTTGGCGGAGCGGGGGAGGCGGGGCTACGTTGAAAGACAATTCGTAAGAGCGCAAATTGTAGCAGGACTATTGGTCACATAGTGGAGTCCGTTATTGTACACTTTGTCACTGGGTCAACTGGTCAAGCACTGAGAGAAGGGTGGCATGGAACGTGCTATGCAAAAAAATAAAATTGCAAAGGCCACTTTATTTTTCGCACACTTTGCGATTTCGGAGTTCTCAGTCACTTTTGTTTTCTGGGTTCCGAGTTCAACCCTGTTTAGGAAGGTATTTTAACGAGCTTCTAGAACTTTCAAATAAAAAAGAGGACCCAAGCGACTTTTTGATTTTGTGGACACTTCGACCCGATGGAGGTTTCGACACGGTGGACCTTTTGACCCTATTAGACATTTTCATCTAATTAGACATTTGGACTCGGTGGATATTCCGACCTAATTGGACATTTCGACTCGATGTACATTTAGACACGCGTCATCCCGTGACTTGTTGGTCATTTTGACCTAATGGACATTTTGTCTCGATGAACGTTTTGATCAGAAGCCGTTTTTGCGCACCTCGTGTCTTTCTTTACCCTCCAGACGCGCCCACTTGCTTTAGGTTCTCTTCTGATCTCAACGAATGAGGTGCGCACTTGGCGGGTAATATCCTCGTTGTTCTTTGATTGTTGTGCTCCTTTCTGCGTCCCGATACGCCAAAGATGCTTTTTGGAACACGTTCTCTCTGTATACTTCAGGATATTCTTGGGCAAAACCAAGAGCGGAATGTTAGTTTCACTCAAGGTAGGTTTTATGTCTCCGCTTTAAGTGAACAATCAGCAAGTGCAGTACGACCGCTAATCTAGGGTCCTTTAACGTGCATGAAGCACTAGTGACTAGACGAACGCACACTGGTACGATGCTCATCCAGATCGAAACGGTCCGGAGTGCGAACTGACAGGGAACTACCGCGACCGCGACTAGAGTTTCCTTGGTTGCATATAGGTCCCAAAAGAAGCTTTATTAGACAAACATTTGACGGATTGCTTCACATAAAAAGAAACCCCTTATAGTAAATAAATCTGCTTGTTGCAGTGAATCCACATGAAAAGGAGAAATTCCCTCGCGTAAATGCTATCCACAAATAAAAGAGAAAAGACTCGCACGGGCAGAGGGTAGGGCAATGAGAGAGAGAGGTAATGGGAAGGAAGTTTGATCGTGGCGGCATACCAAAATATTTGAATGTCGAAACTATGTGACAAAAGTGGTTGTCTTTTTTTTTTTTTGCCCAGGTGGAATGCTTTGACATTTCTTCCGCAAGATATCGGCCAGGGCTTCCCAGTCCTCGAGTTCTTCAACGTTGGCGAAAACAACATCACCACCCTGAACCAGGAAAGCCTGGCTCCGCTGAGGAACGGCACATCCGTGTACCTGTATGGTAAGGATGAAGCCTGTGACGATCTGCCACACTTTCGAATGGTAGCGAGAGCGTCAATGCCGTAAACACTGGAAGTCTAGATTCAAATGCTTTAAATATATGAAACTGATGCCATTTACAGTGGCGACAAGAAATGTTATACAAGGGACAGATAGGTGACCGTGCAATACATACCAAAGCGCACTTTCCCCACAATTCATTTTTCATATCTGAGGAAGGAGGGGTGCGTTCGGCTAAGGTAAAACTAAGACGACCCTAAATTTGTTGGTTTTAAGTTGCTGGACGAGCTCTACGGATATTATGTGTTGATTAGGGCGAGCTGAACATCACCTCTCGAGGATGAGACAACCATACCTTCATCCTCCAGTGCTGACCTCTAGTGTTCCGCTCGGCCATCCGATGCATATAGATAGGTTAATGGGTCAGTCCCGATTTTTGAATGGCCGATGTAGGTCATTTCAACCCATGAAGACATAAAAAAACACACATGTAAAACATTTAAAAACGTTCTAAAGGGCTAACAAATTCTGGCCGGATGGGGAGTAATGGACGCGTGGTTTTTCGTTAGGACTTGCTATCGTAATAATCTACCATTCTACTCCACGGAAGGCGAATGAAAGTCTTTAGGACTTTCATTCCGGACTTTCCGGACTTTGGTCAAGAATTTGTGGAAGTTGCCGTTTGTCACTTTTCAAGTGAAGAACAGAAAACCGATTTCGCCTGCGTGTCTCAATTGTTCTATAAAAAAGATAAATATTGGCATTTTTGGCACCCCTCAGTTCACTCCCAGTCTTTAGGATCACACCTGGTCGCCCTCATTGTGACGTAATTAGGAATGCCGTGTAGGTTCCCATGTGCTCTCTCGGAGGACGCTTCCTCTCCCTCTCTTTGTTGATATTAGAGGGCGTTATGATGCAGCTCAGGGCCGAGCGAGGTCACCTAATTTTCTCGACGTAATTCCTTGGGCTGCCACTCGCGGCTGGAAGGGGGGGGGGAGGGAGGGCTCGAATTTTGCTTTGCGATTATGCAGCGGAATCGCGACATTTTTTAATGGAGATGTCTCTATCCTCCGGGAGACGATAAACAACGTAAAAATGACGAGATACAAGCTATATTTATCTTAAAGTCGCTGCACCTCTCCTTTGAGCTCGACGGTGAGCGAGTCCCTGCCAGCACACTCCACGCCGATTCGATTCGATCCTATACTCCGTGTCACTTGCTGCTTGCAGTACAGGCGAACGGAACGCCAGACGAGTGGAGAAAGGGTAAACCACTGAGAAGGCTGAGGAGGAGGACAGAAACTTTCTCTTTTCTAGCCTTCGCATGCATTGCATACAACTGGTGAGTCGGAGTATAGACGGTGTCCACAGTGAAGCCTTCGACGTGCGGCGGTTCTGACAAGAAACTCAGGAGTTTCAGTGTAGGATTACTGAGTGGCTCTTGCAACCTCATGGATCTTTATGGAGTTACGTTGCCTCTTTTGCCGTTGATACAAAAGTACGGTGACGCGGCATTGCGGGCCTCTAAGGTACAATCTAACATAACAATTGTTTCTTTTTTTGTAAGAGACTGTACGTTGATGCGGGCCAAGAAGATGTCAATTCCGACTTTCGTTTTTCCGTCAGTGTTTCTTTAACCTGGAATACACCATCTGTGGGTCAGCGTCAGCCTCGCTCAAAATACGCCCCAATAACCCGTTTTTTCAGTTTCAAGTATCTACTCGTCGATGTCAGCACTGCAGAAAGGGAGCTGACGGCATGCCTCCCGGGTTGTTTTATTTTTGAATGCACTATTTCATGAGACGCAGTGTGACGTTCTAAGGCTAAAGAGCCGAATGAATTATGTTTGCTATACACGCACCGCCAAGATGGAGCATGACGGAATGCGCTTACCGAAAATGGCGGAGCGTGCCCGCAAAGTGGACTAATTAGGAGCGCGCACTGCACGATCGAGGGCAGCCGGTACCACACTGTAAAATTTAATGTGTTTTCAATCGAACGATAATAGGGACTTTTAGCGAACTGTTTCTGTGTTCCGCGAAGCGCACTACTGGAGCCTTTAAAGCATGCTTTTAAGCGCGCACCCGGAGGAATACCGTGACCGCGGGGCGCGAGCTTAAAAGAATGCTTCAAAGGCTACGGTAGTGCGCGGTACGCGCAGCACGGGAACGGTATGCTCAAACATCCCTATTAAGAATCATCTTGCGAATCTGATTCGTGATTCGTTGCGCGTACGCCGCGCTGCGCCTGGAGTGGCATGCGCCGATTGGCCGATAAAATGAAGTTCCGTGGAAATCGCCTCACATTTTACAGTGCGGCTGAGGTATTAGAGCAGTATTTTATACGAGGCAAATTATCAAATGCAATCAGGCGGCAGCCATCTTCTTTTGCTGGAAGTAGTTTGTGTTAGCTTACATGTAGCGTAATTATTTTCATGAAATGCATATTTAGCCCCTCAATCGCTAGAATTGAGAACTGTCGAAATTCCGTGAAGAATATTTATATTTTGCATCAATGACATTTTTGTAATATTCTGGTGAAATTAGTATTGTCAAAACAAGAACCAAGATTGTCGACGCATGTGGCATTTATATAAGTAAAAAAATCATTTCTAATAAAGAAAGATAATATTCCCTTTCTTCCTGCCATCTTTGTTCACTGAAATGATTTTTAAGGTCGCTCATAATGTCAAACTTCAATTTGACGTACAGCGCCCTATAGTCGAACACACGGCCCCAAATTTTAGGAGGGACTTGATAGCCGTGTGGTACAACTGATTAAAATAGCTAATGTACGTGTTACTGATTACAAAAAAAAAAGAAATAATCGGGTTTTCTTGGCCCGACTGCGAAACCTCAGTGTTTTCTTTCTGTGGCTTTTGATACGTACTTTAGCTATTTTAAAAAGTTATATCGCACCGTTATCAAGCCCCTCGTAAAATTTGGGGCCGTCTGTTCGACTATAGGCCGCTCTACGTCGATTTGAAGTTTTGGGGTGTATTATATGGGACGAAAGGGTGTAAGGTGATACCCTGTTTTTTTAGAGTGAGCATTGCAGACTGCTATTATCGGGCATGTATGTACGCATATAGTCAATGCTTTGAAGCACACAAGTGAATCAGCGTGACAGAATCAGCGTGACACTCGCATCGGCGAGCGAGCGCGTGCGTGGCCGAGTGGTTACCGCATTTGACTGTCGTGCCCAGGGTTCGATTCCCGGGAGCGCCGCGTCTTTTATTTATTCTTTCAATTTAGATTTCTGGTAATTTCAAGAACCGTGTTGCTTGTTCTAGGTATAAATGTTCTACGCACCCAATCTTCTAGGCCGATTGTTCCAGAAGTCCACGCGTGTACAAAAGGGGCCACTTGTGGCGAGCCGGAGTCAGTTTCGCCTCAGCGTTCGATCCTGCTCTCTCGCCGATTTCGATGCCCAAGCCGCTCTGTTGTTTATTTATTTATTTATTTAAATACCTTACACACCCGCAAGGGGCATTATGTAAGGGGGGGGGGGGGGTATCAAAGCAGAATAAATCAAAAGTACACAGCACAAAAACAACAAAATCAACCACACATACGTAGACATGCATCAAGCGCCCCAAAAAGTAGTTAAATTTTAGCGAAAAAGAACTTGATTACGTTGACAAACAATGTTATCGGGCAAGTCGTTCCAGTCAGCAATGGCGGATGTCAAAAACGAGCAGAAAAACAGGGATGACTTACAAGAAATAAGTTTAATCTTACATGAGTTATCAATGCGGGCTGAAACATAAAAGGGTTGAGAGAGAAGTGATCAGTGAAGTGATGGCGAGCAGTAAATGTTATGCAGAAGACATAGCTTTGATACCCTGCGGCGTATCTCGAGTGAATGGAGGTCAGCACGAGCTTTAAGGTTAGTTACACTGGTATGACGTGAGTAATCAGAAAAAAATGAAACGAACGGCTCGGTTTTGGAGTGCTTCCAGTGAGGCAGCTAAGTAATAATAATGAGGGTTCCAAATGCTGAGAGCGTATTTCATGATCGGTCGAACAAGCGTGACGTATGTTAGTCGGTTAAGAGAAGATGGGGCAGAATTAAGGTTACGCTTTAAATAACCGAGACTACGGTTAGCTATTGAAAGAATGTAATTAATATGCATGTTCCACGATAGATCGGAGGTTAGGTGAACTCCTAGGTATTTGTATGATTGGACTAATTCCAACGGGGTATTTTGAATGTGATACTTCTCTCTTTGTTTTGGGCACAAGTTCTTGTCTTCTTTCTTTTTGTTTTGGGCACAAGTTCGCCCCATTAAACGTTTAGTTTCCTCAGTTATTCTTTATTTCCTCGCCTGTTCCTTCGTGACATTTGGAGATGTTTTCTTTCACGTCCCGCATTAGGATATTCAGCCTCTTTTCTTCAGGGGCGTCAGGATCCCCGCCGCTGCTGAGTAAAAGAAAATCTTCGACAAAGCTTACGACGCTCACGTTAGGGCCCTGAACCCTCGTTTGAAGAAGGTCTTCGGCGCGTTCTCTTCGGTGTTGGTTGGTTAATGTTCTTCCTAACTCAGCCTTGAGTTGCTCCCAGGAGGTGATTGATGCTTCGTGGTTCTCGAACCAGTTCCGCGTGGTTGCTTCAAAGGCGAAGTAAACATTCTGAAGACACTGTTCCTGTGTCCACCCATTATGGCGAGCCACTCGCTCGTACTGTTGCACCCAGTCGTCGATGTCTTCGTGGCTTTCGCCGTGGAAGGGAGCCGGTGTCCGAGGAGCAACGGGCCGGTAGACGACGGAAGGGGCGGCCGGGTTTTACTGGGACATCTTCGTCGTCTTTGTCTTGAAGTTGTTGGGTAAAAGTCCCAATTTTGGGGGTAGGCCTTGGTTGCGGCGACTTGACCGGGCCTTGGTCTGGTCTTCTGCTAAATGTAGCCTCCCGGGGCTGAGCACGTCACTTGGCCGGCGTGTCTTCGGAGGGGTACGGTT
The DNA here is from genome assembly GCA_037355805.1 of Ixodes ricinus. Taxonomy (NCBI): domain Eukaryota; kingdom Metazoa; phylum Arthropoda; class Arachnida; order Ixodida; family Ixodidae; genus Ixodes; species Ixodes ricinus. Next base: position 27,729 of record JAZHYW010006367.1, read on the forward strand.
CACGGGCATAAAATGCAAAAACCCCGCACCTCCACCAAAATGTCACGAAGGAACAGGCGAAGAAATAAAGATTAACTGAGGAAACTAAACGTTTAATGGGGCGAACTTGCGCCCAAAACAAAAAAGGAAGAAGATAACAACAGAGCGTCGCGGGCGTCGAAGTCGGCGAGAGAGCAGGATTGAACGCTGGGGCGAAAAACTGGCATCCGGTCTCGCCATGTGGGGCCCCTTTTGTACACAGCGTAGACTTTTGAAACAATCGGCCTAGAGGATTTCGTGCGTAGAACGCTCTAACCTAGAACAAGCAACACGGTTCTCGAAATTACCAGAAATCTAAATTTGAAAGAATAAATAAAAGACGCGGCGCTCCCAGGAATCGAACCCTGGACTACCGCACGAGAGTCAAGTGCGGTTACCACTCGGCCACGCACGCACTCGCTCACCGATGCGCGTGGCAATATGTGCCAAATCAAACAACCAAAACAGACGACAAGAACGAAGCATGGAGTTATGGAAAGAAGTACACGTACTGGATTAGTAGGTGCTCTATTACAGCTTGAATGATATTAGAGCTTGAATAAACCCTACGCACTTTAATTGTTCTTTTTGCTTGAATTGATAGATTTTATTGACATTTCATGCTGTACAACATACACCTGGGCCTCAGCTTCTGCTAAATTAAACATCGTTCAGCAATAAAAAAATCACATTAACTGAATAAATACACTTTAATAATGTGAATAAAGCTACATAGTACCCGTTACGTGTAAAGAAACTGCGCTGATTTCTATTATTCCCTGACGAAGAGAAAAATATCAAGTACGTTTTCCCATACGAATGCACAGGAAGACTGCAAAAGTAGACTGCTTGCTGTCGGCTTCAATTCGCAACCGGAAGCCGCGTGGAGACTAGCGCCAGCTGAGCCTCTAGCGCTTATTGTAATAAATCTATGGTCCATACAGCCCTGAGACTATGACTCAGCCCTGAAAGCGCACGCGCTCGAGAGCTGATGACTAAACACATCACTCCCGCGGAAGGCGCAAAAAACAAAACAAAACAGTTTGCTATTTTTGATACGATTATTGCAGTATTCCCTCCCCCTTCGAGAAAAATTAACTTTTTCGACCGCTCTTACTTGCTTCTATCATCTACAAAATCATACATATTTTCTAATAGCAGCGTTTGCAATCTCAACGAAATGTTGCGTTTTCATTGGTTACATGCCGGTTTGGGTGCCGGCACAATGCTCCTCCATCGCCGGAGGTAGTTTCGACCTTTGCTTACTTTTCATATAAGAAAATCGGGTGCGCATCGTTATGATCTACGCATTTTCAAGATGCTTAGAGCCCGAAGTGTGAGTTATCGCCATATTTAGGCGATCTCAGAAACCTCCTCAGGGCACTTTTATAAACCAAGAATTAACAAGGTAAGTAACGTGCTTTAGTCTATTAGCGATTGTCCCTTCATCTGATGTTCGCCGAGGCTGATAAGTGCGTCGTGAAAGCGGCACTCGTCGAACTCCCACATCTTTTTTTTAGACTTTTCGAATTAAAATCTAACACCCTGTATTAATCGTTGCTCTAGTCTAGTTTATAAGGAAAAATATTCACCGCAAATTCAACGTGCAAAAAAAAGAACAACATAGGATTTATTTAAAAATTTAGGTGAAGCATTGGGCAGCATATCGCCGTGTTCTTTCATTAAAAGCATGCACCATTTTTTCTTCGTATTAAATATAGTGCTTCGAAACGCACACATATTTGCTACTTTTACATTTTTACCCAATATTGTTGAGCTGTTATATCCTAACGTTTTTAATCTTTACTACTAGTCTTCTTCACAGTACACTCTTTTCAAAAGGGTCTATTATCTGGATATAAATTCTTGTTCTAGTTTATAAATGCAAGTATTCACAGCGCTTCCAAAATGTCTGAAGGTAAATGCTCCGCAAATCACACGTTCGATTAAAAGAAATTTGCAGGCAACTGGGTCTCTCCTATAGAAAAAAAGAGCGAAAATGACTAGGCTTAAATTTCTATACGAATTAGCCAATGATTGCTTTAACCTACAAAAAGAAAATTATCTTATCCATACAAGCAAACGATTAACACGGTACAACAAGGCAAGATTTACGAGGAAGTCGTCGCTCATAATAACTGCTTTAAATTCTCTTTTTTCCACGAACCATTAACGAAGGGAACCACCTGCCCCAAAATGTTGTTCATTCTTTTTCTATTGAAATCTTCCTCGATTACCTAGATGCCCACATTTCATCATAAACTAATATTTTATGGTGTTTTTAAAAGTGCAATGTATCTATTGTATTGAAGTTCTTTACTAATTTTTTCATTCTTGACTTCTATATTTGCGTTGAGTATTGACGCCTGTAAATTGTGTGTTGAATATTTGTTTCTGCTTGTAATATTACAAGCTGTACCATCCTACAACAACCCTGAATGGGCTTAGTAGTATTGGAAATAAATAAATAAATAAAAAAACATTCACAATCTTCAACGCGGCTCAACGTGGATTTCGAAAATCATTTTCCTGCCAGACCCAGCTTTTATTATTTATTAACGACTTGCACTCTGTTCTTGATAGGGGGTCCCAGATAGACTGCGTATTTTTGGATTTCTCGAAGGCTTTCGATAAAGTCTCACACGAGTTGCTTGTGTTAAAACGAAATAACCTTCGCATTGATGCTAACGTTTTGGCTTGGATCCAGTGCTTTCTTACTAACCGATTCCAGTTCGTTACCGCCAATAACCACACATCTCCGCCCGCGTCAGTGACCTCCGGCGTGCCTCAGGGTTCTGTATTAGGCCCACTTCTGTTTTTAATCTCCATTAATGACCTGTCGAATAACATTTCTTCCTCAATCAACCTTTTGCAGATGATTGTGTCAATCACCGTGAAATTAATGGTGATTCAGATGTTATCAAGCTCCAGACAGACATTAATGTTACTATTATTGGTGTGAAACTTGGCATATGGAGCTTAACACAACTAAGTGCAAAGTAATGAGAGTGTCTCGTAATCATTCAGTTTCTCCCTGCTACTGTCTTAACAATGTTCCTTTACTTTCTGTGTCGTCTTACAAGTACCTGGGCGTACACTAACATATGATCTTTCCTGGAAAATACATATTGGATACGTTATTAGTAATGCTAATCATGCTTGGCTATTTAAAACGTTATTTTTCTTTAGCTCCCTCCTCTTTGAAATTAACCCTTTATAAAACACTTGTACGCTCAAAGCTTGAATACGCGTCGTCTATCTGGACCCGAGCTTTTAAATTTGGTTAGCCATCTAGAAGCTGTTCAAAAGGCTTCCGCTCGTTTTATCCTCAGTAATCATCAACGCACTGCAAAGTGTCACCTCTATGACATTTAACTTATCTTTACCTAGCCTTGCCTCACGCCGAAAGGCAGCCCGTTTGTGTCCCTTCCATAAAGTATTTCTAACTAACTCATTCCTCTGTCACGCATCACTCACATCACCTTTCTGTGTTTCATCCCGTCTTGATCATCCTCATAAAGTAGGTGTACCACTATGTAGACGAAAACATTTCAGCAATCTTTCATTCCGAAAACTTCTTTGGATTGGAACCGCTTTTCCACCTCCATCGCCATAATCCAGGCGGATGATTTGCTTAAAACTGCTGTTTCTAATTTCTATTGTTCCGTAACTAGTATGTGCTTTGCCTTTAGGTTATTCATCGTATTATTTTCTTGTTGAATACAACTCACTCCCCTCTGTAATGCCGTTGTCCCCGAGGGGATTGAAATAAATAAATAGAATAAAAGTATTGCTTTCAAATTTAAGTGAAGTTTTCCACACCACATCACCGTGTTTTTCCGTTAGAAAGACATGTTTGCATTATTTTGTCTCGTCAAACGTACTGGCGCTTCAGAATATTTACCAACTTCCAGGCGAACATGTTTGTTGCAGTCCGCAGCATCAATTATCTTTCAATGTGATTAAGAAAAGTTTATCGTGATACTGTCTTTTTTATTTTGTTTATTTGCACGCGATGCCTTTGGGCAAGCGGCAGCTGTGCTGCTTATTCGACGGTATGACGATGACGATCGATTGACATTGCGCGGATCCGTGCGTCAAACGGTGATCTGATATTGAAATGACGTTGCGTTTATTGGAGCGTCGATACGTTGTTGATGAATGAACGATTTCGCCGTGATGTGTTTTTCCGCTAAATTTAGCTGGGACGCGGTATTGGTGCATAGGTCACGTGACGTCAACTGTTCCTGCTAAATTTAGCGGGAAAACTAAATGGGAATGGGTCACGTGACGTCAATTTTTACGCTAAATTTAGCGGCAACTGACGACGTTTGTCCGCACGCCATTACGAAATCGGGGACTAAAAGTTGTCGCTGATAAAAACGTTTGACGCGATATTTCTTTTCTGGTGTTTAAATCGAATTTTAGATATCTGACACTATTAGCAGATTCCACTTGACGTGCACCTTGCGGAGTGCAAGTTCGTGCAGCTTCTAGCTCTGGTGGCAGTGACGACCAGAACGCTCGACACCTCTTATTGGCTGATCGAAAAACAAAATTGATGGGTAGACCTGAAGGCCTCTAGCGTCGAGGTCTGCCCACGACCGTCACAATCAAAGCCAATCAGAGCTCGGCGTATGTTCTGTCGTCACCGCTGACTCGCTGCTGCAAGCTGAAGGCGACATCGCTCCCCGCATAGACTCCTGGCAGGAGTTGAAGCATCGACAACAGGCACGCATCGTGCCAGATAAGCCGGACTCCGTGCTTGCTGCATAGGTCAGATGCTGGTGCACGCGCGCAAAATGTGTTAGAAGCGAGTGAAGTGGCAATTTGTCGGTTTCACTCAAAATGCTGCGTTCGGTTCCTACCACGAGACCGCAAGGACGAAGCGGGGGAGAAGGTGATTCGTGAATTCATTGCATTAACGTTCGGGAAAGGGATAGGGAAAGAGAGCTGGCGAGCAATTGGGCCAGGAGCGGGGATTAAACCCGCAACCTTCGCCTGTCCGGGGCGAGGCCTTAACCGATTGGACCAGCGCGAAGGCGGGCTCATGACAGGAAATCTATAGCTGCACTCAGTGAATGTGTTTATAGTGTCAGATATCTAATATTTATTTACACATATAAAAAAATATATATATATATATATATTACGATAACTTTTTATAAATCCTAGAAGTAATTAATTAAAACCGAGCGTGTTGGTAAGGTTTAATTTCACACACAATGAATAAACACATAGTACGCAGCACCGAACATGGCATGTTCATGACATGTTCTGTGCTCCGTAATATTTTTTTTTTTCGTGCTGAAAAAGGAGTAAAAGCCGC
>JAZHYW010006368.1:0-70358 GCA_037355805.1 Ixodes ricinus
TCTAAGCCACTCTACCTCGTTGCGAGCGATGGAATGTCCGCTCGTGCTTCTCGCGTTCCTCGGCCTATCGCTTCTTTTTCTCGTCGGGTTTGAAAACCATGTTTCAGGTCCTCGCCGCGTTGCGAAAGCTGTGCGCTGAATACCGGACTCCCCGAAAAATGCTCTGTGCTACCAGACCCTCGCCCTCCAAATCTGCGACCGGGCAATCCATGGCTCGGTCATCAAACTGCCAGGCTTTGTGAGTATAGAGGAGGCTATGGTATAAGTTATAACTAGGTGTGTACATTCCGGTGTCTATTTGTGAGAAAATTCGGCGGATGTTTTTTGGTGTTTATTAATTTTCGAAAGACCGGTGTATTTCGGTGGAACGTCTCATGACGAGGCTAAAATCGGTGATTATCGGTGGAAAAAAATGCGATTCATCACAGACAGAGAGTTCCAATTTTATTCACATATTTCATACACTTCTTCTCGAGGAAGCATGCATTTCTCACACTTGGTTATTATAGTAGATGCAAGCATACCTCGAGAACCTACATCCGTCATGGCAGCACGTTCCTTGCGGTTTGCAACCCGCAATTTTGAAAACGCGCGTTCCACATTTGCGCTGGACACAGGAAATCCCAAAAGGTCCAGCGAGGCTTGGGACAGTAGTGGCCAGTCAGTTAAATGAAGTTTCCAAAGTAACACTGGATCAACGGTGCTAGTCACAGCATACTGGCGGTAACAAAGAAGCTCTGATTCTAGGTCACTTCAGCTTGCGCTTGTCTCGGAAGACCAGCCGATAGATACTTTCATAAGGCACAAATCCCTCCGGCAGTTCCATTTTTATGCACGGATGAGCTGGACGTGACGCTTGATGTTATGTACTCGGTGATCCTTGTAGCCCCTTTTCCATCTTTGAGGCTTACCGTGATTCTGCAGTACTTGCAGACCATGGACAAAGAGTCCGTGCACGTGTCGAAGTCTGGATACTCCTTAGCGCAGTCGTCCGGAGCTTTCCTCTTGCGTCCCATCCTGGTCGCCTTCTACTCCGCGTGACGACGATACTTGAAGTGTTCGACGAAGGGAAGCAAGTCTCACGTTGAGAAAACCCGCAGACGCGGAACGGACGCGCCTTCTTAAACACGTCTGCAAATTGTTTTACAGAACGGTCCTTTTGTATACAGCGAAAAACCCCCAACGCCAACAAAACCCTTTTTCCGTTTCCCCAAAAGCCCATGGAAACTAAACAGATAACAATGAACGCATCTCAGTTCTCAAAGGTACGACACGCCCCTGTACGGCACGGATGATGACAGTGTCTTCCAGGAATCACAGTAACTTCTGAATACATGGCTTGCACAGACATCGCTTGGCCAGACACGATGGGGAAAGGGCACGTGAGAGCGTACCCTCCACTGCGTAATTTTTCCACAAAAGGGGGCCATGGGAGACACAATGGGGAAAAGGCGTGTGAGAGCTCAGCTTCCACTGCGTTAACTACACCCTTTTGGCCCCCAGAAAACAGGGTGGACTGCCGCCACGTGCATGCCAAGTATATAGACACTGGAAGAATGGAGGGTCCACGAGATAACACGTTTGACGAACCTCTACGGGGAAAGGGTTTCGCTAGGTCGGAAGCATGCAACGACCGGCGTTTTTCGGTTTTAACCAGGGCGAAAACACCCAACCACCGGTGTTTTTCGGTTTTAACCAATTTTGTATTTTCGTCACCGACGGATGTTTATCGGTGTTTTTCGGTTAAAACCGGAAAATACTCAACCTAGTTATCACTTATAACCCAGCGCTCTTTGTCTCAAGCATTCTCGAGTCTGGTTGAGTGATTCCAAAGTTTCGACTTGCGATCATAGAGTTATTACAATAAACGCTAGAGGCTCAGCTGGCGCTATTGTCTACGGGACTTCCGGTTGCAAATTGAGGCGGACAGCGTGCGGTCTACTTTTCCAGTCTTCCTGTGTATTCCTATGGGAAAACGTGCGTGCTACTTTTTCTCCGCCAGGGATTAATAGAAATCACCGTAGTTTCTTTACTCGTAACGGGTACTATGTAGTTTTATTCACATTATAGAAGTGTTAATATCTTTTTTTATATTACTGAGCGATGTTTAATTTAGCAGAAATTGAGGCCCAGGTCTACGTTGTACAGCATTATATGTCAATAAAAACTATGAAGTCAAGCAAAAAGAACAACAATCGTATTTTTATCAGAACAACAACACTCGCTTGCTGCTTTATTTTGATTATTCCTGCAAAGTTTGTCCAGTAAGTGTTCTTCGTTCAATAACTCCATGCTTCGTTCTTGTCGTCTGTTATGGTTGTTTAATTTTGCATATATTAGCATCCTTTTGGAGTTTTGTCAAGCTGATTCACTATGCGTGCTTGATAGCATTGACTGTATGAGTAAATACGTGCCCTATAATAGCAGTCTGCAACGTCAACACGTATTATACATCTGTATTGGGCTATTTTAGCGCACTGTTGGACGCCTGAAATCTAAAGAAAAAACGCTCTAACTGACGCATATTTTTGTACATCCGATTGTAAAACTTTCTAAACTTTTTATTCTGTCACAACACTAAGCAATATTTGCTCTTATAATCGAGCGCGAATAGAAAACGCATTTGCGTTTTCCCATAGGAATGCATTACCGGAAGTCGAATTTAGACTGCTTGCTGTCTGCTTCAAAATGCAACAGCACACTAGCGCCACCTGAACCTCTAGCGTTTATTGTAATGACTCTATGCTTGCGATTGTCCTGTATGACGCCCAGCTTTGAAGTTTGCCGTCTTCATCGCAAGTACGCCACCAAACTTTATTTGTGTCTCACGCTACTTTACACGAAGCGCGATCAAAAGCCATGCGGTCTGTTGCGTCTCAAAACAGCTTCTAAGAAGCGTTTATTAATATTGTTTTTTTTATTATGGATGTATTTATTGTTGCAAATAAAGCTGTTCTACTTTTATTTTGTCATTTTTCTCTGCATCATGTATGCATGCGCGGATATTTGTGCCCGTGTTATTTTGTGTGTAGAAACGTCTGCCAGCACTTGCAAGGCTTTCGAGAGCGCGGAACTTCAAACTCTATGCAAACGAGTAATTTTATAGTGAAACATTAAAATGATATGCTCCTGTAAAACATAAAGCGAGTAGAACAAAAACGTGTTCCTTTGCAAACAGTTTGTTATACCAGAGTTCCTGGTTTTATTGTTTCACCTTATATGGTTTTAATACCTGCACATTTTCATTTCTGAATATAAGAATTTCTAGACGCTTGAAAAGCACGTGTAGTGTGTTCGAAGCACGAATTTCTAGATCACTAGAATAATGCCCACAGCACAGTAAAAACATAGCTTAAAAATATATCTGGAACCTAAACCCCTAATCTGCGTTCGGCTTTCTTCTAACTCACAAAGGGTCAGTGAGCAAAGAAAAGACAGCACGTCCTTCTAAAAGGGTCCTTTATTTCCAGTAGATTGGGACGTTGTGTTCCGATATCGTCAGGTAAACGGCGTAGGATTTCAACAAAATAATGCCTGACATTGTCCTAATGGTCATGGTCGCTGCATATTCCAGATTTTCTATCGGTTATCGAGTGGTCCTTAACTTGAAGGCAAAATGGGCATTCCGCTCTGCACGAGTTTCTTATGTATGGGTTGCACTTGAAGAAAGAAGATATGTTAAAACATTATTGAAATATAACGCGAACTTATAGACTTTTGTTGGCATGAAATGCAAACAAACAAGCGAAACGTAGATAACCAACATAATATATGTGTACCAAAATTGCCCATGTTGGGAAAATGAGCCGAGTATTCACTTCAGTTACACGTCACAAGAAACGTATCCACCCTTCAAAAGACAATTTATTGTCAAATGGAATTTTTGTAATCAAAAACAGTTCTTTAGAGGATGGCATATCTACTGCCAATTTGTATGCGTTCTCTGTGGACATTGTGAAGTCACATAACTTCTCAACAAATAAAACTTGTTTTCATTAAAAACGAAGATTGCAGTGGCACATAAAATGTCACTAGATTTCGTAGATTTATATGTTTGAGAGAGAAAAAAAGAAAGAAACTGAATGCTTTCCCAGGTATGAAGTCTAAAATTTGTTCAGTACTTTTGAATGATTTGTTTCCTCCTGGTCTCAAGTAAACAGGATTGATAAAATATGTCTGCTTGCAAGAACTGTTAAAATGAAAAGTTTAAAACAAAAACACGTTTAGCTTATTGAAATTCAACACTCAACATTAACCCTGTGTGTAGGAATGCTTTTCAGCTATTCAAAAAGTGGTCAAAATCGCAATGAGAAAGCACACATTTCACATACTTTTAATGAGAGCAAGAACACTAGCCAGGATGGAAATGTTTGTTTTTGTATGCGCATGCGCATTATCCATAAATACACGCACCGTCAAAAGGCACTTGACACATATTTTTGATGTAATGTGCATTTATATTAGATCTAAGCCATATTGCGTGTTAGTGGCTCTCTTACTATGGGAATGTGCATTTCGGAAATAAATTAAAAGCAGTCCTACAAATAAAACGAGTCACATTAGTTTCACGGCATGGAATTTTGATACGTGTGGTAAGTTCAAGGCCCTCGAGGCCAAGGTCTGTACCCAGGCACGTAGCCAGGATTTTGTTTCGGGGGGGGGGGGGGGGGGGGGCCGCCCATGGCAAAATGTTGTATGAGGGGGAGGGGGAGAGGAGGTACCAGCAAAATTAAAGATTTCGGAGGGGGCCCCGGGCCCCATGGGCCACCCCCTGGATACGTGCCTGTTTGTACCATAACCGATATACCGGAAATTTATATATTCGTTACTATACTTGTAATCTCGCGATTCGTGCAGGTTGATGTTTATCATTTCACCAGCATTGTTCAGTTTTGCCGGCCATTCAGGCCTTATGCTTATCATCTATTTTCCTTGTTTTGCAACCAAAACAGGAATTCACGTTTTAAATTTTGTAGTAATTATTTTAAATTACCTCGCTCAAATGTTGTGGTCGTTACATTGAAACGCATGCGCAAAATGGCGACGAGCCTCCTTTTAGCGAATTCGGATGGGTCAGGTGAGGTAACAATTTTCTAATGAGCCGCCGCAGACTGCCGCCGCGAAGCGGCGGGAACGCAGTGGGGAAGGGGTGGGTTAACACGCGCCCCAGTGATACACGCGCGAAGTAGGAAAGCCTTTTTAAGCAGTGTCCCCTTTTCAATAAACGGCGTTTCTCTAAACTGAGGCTCCGTTTTCTCTAAACCGTGCTTTGATAAAACGCGCACGTTCTTTAAAACGTACGTGCCTCGACGAAATGGAGTTCGATCAACCGTACTAAACTTGTTTTGCTGTATTTCAAGCAGAACAGTGTGTAATCATTTTCTTTCAACTACCTAAAGTGGAACTAGATGACAATGGTCGATTGGCCCATCTCTTCTCAAGTAATACAAAAAAAGCCTGGTAATCTTCAGTCATGCCTCTTGTTTTAATAGTAAATTTAACTGCAATTATTTTTGTATATTATTTAGATAAGATGTTTTATAGTCACGTAAGTGTTTTTTTAAGAAAGTAATAACCAATTAGAGTTCACTTCCCTTAAATTAGAAAACCACTATCTCAAAAAAAGGTCTTAAGCAGGAAATTAGGACGCACTCCATTAATAGAAGGTTAGAAAAAACAAAGCTCTATAGATTTAAAAAAAGTATAAAATGGGGATAAAAGGTAATCAACGTATAGAACAAAGAGAGGACAAGACATATTCCAAACTGGCAGCTTGGACATTTATTGAGGGTCCGCGCCGACGACCATCGCCGCCTCTGGAGCGGCGGCCTGGAGTAAAGGGAGGGGGAAGGTGGGGAAGATAGAGGGTAAGATTGAAGAGGGCCTTGTCGGCGAGATAACGACCGTGGAGATATGGCCCAGGTCGTTTAAAAGGGTTGCCGTTCTGTAAGCTGAGGTAAATGATTTCGGCATCCGACAAGCTGAGTAAGGGTGAGCCGATGTTCCCCGAAGAGTGATGCATGACGAAAGGTCTCCAATTATTCCGTGGCCGTACCTGACTTTACCAACAAGCCTAAGAGCAGCCATCGTAGCTCCCGCTTCGCATCCGATTGCGTTCTTCCACAACACTTCACACCGTCTATAATCGCTGGCCCACCGACACAACACCCAAGACTTCTTTGCATGCCGTTTTAAACTTTCCTCGCTCTGCAACAAGGCAAAACTGGGAACTGGGAGGACACAGTGAAAATTTAGACTCCCTTCCGCTTGGCTCCGGCCCGAAGTCTTAACCCTGTCTCCCAGTGGGTCTTGTTTTGGGAGTACCGCCAAATAGTTTGACCAGTGGAAAATTGGCGGCTCCCTCACCGGGAGGTGAATCTTCTATTTTTCTTATTCCCTTGTTTTGCCCGATCGCCCGAAGGTCACCCTGGTGGTTATTTCCACCGGCACGCTGATGGTTGTAGAAATACAGAGGAAAAAATTGAAGGAAGAGGGAAGGGGGTATAAAGATTGTTTAGGCTAGGTGGCGCAAGCTACCACCGTTACAAAGGGTTTACAGCCGCCAACATCCATCCATCCATCCAACCATGCGAATGAATATGTCCGTGCTTGCAGCACTACGTATTTCATTTCGTTTCGCTGTGCTTCTGAGTATATTGGCCAGACCGGCCGGTGCCAAAGAGACCGTCGAGCGTGCCAATGAGGTAAAACAAGCGGTCTCCAACCCATCCGTTCCGAGCCATCACCCGATCGCACAGCACAGCTGGAACCTGCACAAACTTCGATCCTGATTTCTCCCGATGAAACTTGGAAGGCACAGGTCCAGGTACGGCCGCGGAAATAATTGAGGCCTTCGCCATGCATCATTCGACGGGGAACATCGGCTCACCGTCTCTTAGCTTGTCGGATGCCGAAATCAGTTCCCTCCGCTCACAACGGTAACACCTCTAAACCCTGGGCAATATCTCCACTCTCCACGGTCGTGACGTCGGCGAACAAGTCCTCCCTTCCTTTTTCTCTCCCCCACCCCTTTCTCCTCGTTCTTTACTCAGGCCACCGCTTCAGCGGTAGACGTCCGTCGGCGGCACTGACCGTCAATAAATATCCATGCTCGCAGTTGGAAAGATGAGGATGTCCTACCTTGCGTTTTATATCTCGCTTTCCTTCTATCCCTGTAACTTACCAGCACGCTCCAATTAAACGGGTCTAAAATGATGCTTCAAAGTATGGTAACAATGCAGTTGAAGTGGAGTCAATCATGCGTTAAAATGTCTTAAAGAGGGCCAAGCCGAAGCGTTTCGGCTTGGCCCTCAAATCTGCATGACTGCGAACAAAGCTTGCGAACCGAAGAAAGAGTTCTCTCACCTGTTTCAAGGACTGGGATCTCTCGAAGGTGCTTACGCTCTCAAGCTGAAACCTAACGCGACGCCGTTTGCTATCGCATCACCGAGAAGAGTACCGCTTTCGCTGTATCGTGAAACGCAGAAAGAGCTCGAAAGTATGCAGTCGCATAGGTGTCATCTCTCCAGTAGAAGAACCTGCTGAATGGTGCGCGCCGATGGTCATCGTCCCCAAACCGTCTGGCAAAATTCGCATTTGTGTTGATCTCACACAACTGAACAAACACATTCAACGCGAATATCACCCCACCCCATCAGTGGAGCATACGCTGGGAAGGCTAACGGAGCTAAGATCTTCTCAAAGCTGGACGCGAATTCTGGGTTCTGGCAGATTCCTTTAGAAGAGAAGTCACGACTCCTGACGACATTCATCACTCCCTTTGGAAGATTTTGTTTTAATCGCCTACCATTCGAAATCACGTCGGCTCCAGAACACTTCCAGAGACGTATTACACAACTTCTCCAAGGAATGGAAGGAGTACATTGCCACATGGACGATATCTTGATATGGGCGTCATCGTTCGAGCAGCACGAGCAACGTCTGCGAGAAGTCCTCAGGCGACTCTCATCAGCAGGACTCACGCTCAACGAGGATAAATGCGTCTTTCGAGTGACACGGGATACAGTCCGACAGAACTTCTCATGGGAGAACGATGCGTACAACCGTACCGATCGCCACTCAGCTCCTGGAACCAAAGCTGCCGGACCAAAAACAACTGCGTCACTATGAGCAAGAAAACAGGAACCGACAAAGCAATACTTCGACCGGCGACACCGAGAGCGCGTCAACTAGATCCACTCGGCTCTGGAGAGCGAGTTTCGGGTCATTGACCTCAAGCGAACCGGGTTGTTCAGAACAAGGCCCATACACCACGATCTTACTGGATAACGTCCGAGGGTCAAGAGATCGAAGAAATCGCACGCATTTAATTCCTTTCCCCGATCAAACAAGATAAGCAATGCATCGAAGAGTTCCCCGAGAACAACCACGAGGCCCGGAGGAAACGTGTGTCGACGACCTCCCACAAACATCCACGGCACGGCCGATGTGTAACGAAGATCAGACCGTTTCGGCACTTCTTCGAAGCTCCTCAGAAAGAGGGATGTTATGGAGTCGCCGACGCCGACGCTTAGCGAGCTCCAAAGTCCAAGCGATGCGAGAAAAACCGTTCCCCGCGGAGCCCGAGATATAAACATTCGTCCCGCCGCTTCGCGCGTAACCTGAGCGCCCCGTACCAGAGGCGCCTTTCTTTTATTTCGTTTTATATTTAATAAACGAGACGTCAGTCTTCAGCCTGACTCCGGCACGAAAGGTTGTCTGTGTGCTTCTTCGCCAAAGAACGTAAAACTAGCCCCCCCCCTCCCCCCCCCCCCATTTGTCGACTCCAAGTTACAGCCTTAAGCATTTAAGTCAAAACTTCGATCAAGGTGCATCGTTCCCCGCACATTTCGATAGTAAAGCTAAGCTCTTTTAATATTTAGGAAGTTGTGACTCTACGGTACTGGGTGTGGTTACACGTAAAGTGAGCCAGCCTTTCGAGTCAGAACCTTATATAAATGTTAAAAAAATATTTTGGGTGAACATACCGTTTCGTTACATTTATTTCGGGGTCTCCATACGCCCTTCCGTCTCTGGCAATCGCAAATTCTGAGAAAAAAAAAAGAAAAGAAAAAGAGAACTATATAAAACGGCTACGCAATTCTAAAACGTAAACTTGGTTGAGGCTATTATTCAAGTTATGTTTGACGTTCTCTAGAACAAGTATTTTGCGCGAATTAAGTACAGTATAGCCTCAGTAGGGTTCTGCGTTTTCGGTTTCTATTTTTTCGAAATTCGGCGTACTTTTTTCGGTGTTTATTTTCAAATTCAGTTTTCGGTTTTTTTTCGGCGTATATTTATGCCCACAAAAGTTTATCGGCTTTTTTCGGTGAATATAACATAAACACCAACGGACACCGGATCAGATGATCTTGTAACTCTGATATTTGTGATCACTCAAAGAATAACGGCACAGATACATTGAAAAAGAAATGGACACTTTATTTGGCAAATGTGTGCAACTGTAAAAGAATCAAGAAAAAAACACAGAAGTACAAACAAGTCAGATATGAAGCCTATGCCCAAAAAACATGGCACTTCACCTTCTGTATATCAGGATTACGTGATCTTATAATAGTACACACACAGGTACTTTCCCAGGTTCTCCTCGTTGATCCGCACTCTTTCTTTCCTGTTAATATGACACTGAGGTTCGACAGTGCCCTCTCAACACTAACACTGGACACTGCAGGCTGAGGAGATGAAGCGCTGCCTGAGCCAAAATCGGCCAATCAACCAATTGTGACCGCCAAAAGAGACACGGTGCGACGTTTTGAAGCACAACAGAACATGCAGAGCTTGCATCAAGTCAGTCTTCCTTACAACGAGTTTGAAAACACGCTCGTACATGACGAAGTCATGGGGCATTTCGGACTTCACGTTCCGATCGATGATGCGAATGTATGGGATACACTGATGCCATCATGACGTTTTGGTTTAAAACCAAAACGTCGTGATGGCATCCGTGTATCCCATACATTCGGACACGTTTCGATAGACACTGTCGTTCCACTTTTTCGCTACGGCTCTGCGGTACGACTGGATGGTTAAAGTGACCTTTTCCGGTTAAAACTGAATTTTAGAAAATGGATTCGACGTACTTTTATCGGTTTAAATCGAAAATGCCGAACCTAAAAACTGACCTTTTTCGGTTAAAACCGAATTTCCGAAAATGTATTCGGCGTACCTTTATCGGTTTTTATCGGTTTAAACAACGAAAACTCCCGAACCCTAAGTATAGGTAAGAGCAGCAGTGTTGAGGGCGGTCTCCGGGCTGGCGGTCAATGAAGATTTCGGGCCACTCGGTGGACTGTTGCGGATAACTGAGAAAACGCAGTTAGATTTGTAAAAAAACAAGCGTCATACAGCTGCGGTGCAGAGGCGAACGCAGTGCAGTTTTTATCACGAGCAAGCAATCCCAGATTTTTCTGTCTTTCTCTTGAGAACGGAAATGCTGTCATTAAAAACTGAGTTCGTCCCAAAGATGATAGTGCGAGTGTCAGCTATGTGAGTGGCCTACCAAGCTTGTGGCCTTCAGGCAGCTGCTGTACTCTGCCTTATCGTCGCGCTTGGAGGCTGTAGTCACGTGACCCTAACCGGAGACACAATTGGTCTAAACGACGCATAGCGTCTACTCTGCTGTCTATACCGAGTGAACAAGAACAGCAGCATGAGAGGCTAGTTTTTCGGGTTCCGGAGAAACTGTCCAGCCCACAAGTGAGCCAAAAACGAGACGTATGAATATCCCATATGTGCAGGCCGTATAACCCACATTCTAAATAGAAATTCAGAATTAGCGAGTGACTAAGTAAGTTTCTACGCACGACGTTCCCCATATATATGTATATATATATATATATATATATATATTGTTAGGAAGATAAAGACGAGGAACGGTTGGGTACGGGGGAACGTGCGGGCAGCTCGAGAGGCTGCGCTGTGTGCTTACGAACGGTTCGCGATATCTCTCGCTCCCTCGCTGTCTATAAAATCATCCCCATTTCTCACCCTTGCAAGTGGTGGAGGTGCGCTAGTTTCCCAACCTCTCGCTCCCCCCACCTCTCCCGCCACATCGATCTGGAACTCCGTAGCGGTCGCAAGACCACCGCTATGGCTGAAGAAGCCCAACCCAACATCATCCTCCGCGCACCACCTGCCGCTGCAGCCACCACACCACCAACCGTCAAGAACCGGCAGCGGGACCCGCCACTTTTTGCTGGCACACCAGATTCCGATGTCCACGACTGGTTGAAGACCTACGAACGGGCAAGTCTCCACAACCGTTGGGATGACTCTTTCAAGCTCGCGAACGTTTTTTCTTCCTCAAAGACACCGCTCTGAAATGGTTTGAGAATCATGAAGAAGAAATCAACTCGTGGGACGCCTTCAAGGCCACTTTTGCAAACGCCTTCGGCAAGCCAGAACAGCGTAAGCAGCAAGCAAAGGACAAGTTGGCTAGCCGCTACCAGGCAAATACCGAGTCATCTACTTGTTACATTGAGGATGTACTGCGGCTATGCTCCCGCGTTGATCCTGAAATGCCAGAAGACGACCGGATTCGACACCTTTTTAAAGGACTTTCGCAGGAGCTGTTCACCATCGTTGCGCCAAAATCCCCGCCAACAGTACAGCAGCTCATTGACGAATGTAAGAAGTATGAAGAGCTGCAGAGTGCCCGAATCGCTAAGGCACCTTTCGAGCGTCTTCCCGAGGTGTGTCTTGCCACCGCCTCCAGTACCGACATAGCTACATTGATCAGGACAATCATCCGCGAGGAACTACGTCCTTACCTCGCTCATTTCACACCAGCCGCTGCTATTGCCCAAGAAATACCACAAATGAAATCAATGCAGCAAGTTGTCCAACAAGAAATCCGTGCTGCGTTAGGTCACCTTGCCCTACCAACTGCCGCTTCCCCGCCAGTGCCATCGGCACCTCCACTTGTCTGCTCAATGCCCCAAGACTCATACCCCCGCTATTACAGGCCTGCGGTTCAACAAACGCCCCAATCTTCCCGGCCCTACGGGCCACGTCGTCGAACTGAAATCTGGCGAACCGAAGATAACCGCCCCATCTGTTACCATTGCCACACACCGGGCCATATCGCACGCTACTGCCGCCAGCTTGTAGACACTACAGTGTACCGACCCTTCACGACGGGCACTTCCCGCACCTTCCGGAACGAGGCGCACCCTTCTGACGATCGACCCGACCCGCGTCCTTCTTCACCGATCACCAATCGCCGTGGCCGATCACCATCGCCCTACCCTCGCCGCCCGCGCTCTGTGTCGCCCCTTAACGCCGTTGCCGAATTCACCGAGACGTCAAACTGAAGCCAGCAGTCTGTGCGAACACCGGAGGTCAGACTGCACTCCCCAAGCTCGACGGAAATCCTCCTTCTGACAGCCCAACGACTGTTCAAGTTGAAATTGACGGAAAGACGTTTACAGCCCTCGTGGATACAGGGGCCGCCAAATCATGTATTGCCGAAAGTATTCGTCGTCGTCTACGAAAAGTGCTCACGCCTGCTGACGGACGCTTGTTACGCATGGGTAACGGCGACCTGATCCGACCCCTCGGCTATTCAACCCTTTCAGTGCTTCTTGGGGGTACCCGATACACAGTCATTTTCACAGTGTTGTCGAACTGTGTCGCAGACGTAATCCTGGGGTGTGACTTTCTGACAGCAACCGACGCTGTCAGACGACGTTGAAAGCTTAGCGAAGAAAAGCGACGATGTTGACAAGCTTAGAAAAGTCACAGGTTATCGACCGATAACGCTGTGCAACGTCGATTATAAAGTTTTCGCGAAAATTTTGGCGCGCCGGTTTCAGAGCATCGCCTGCCAGATCATAGGCGAGCACCAGACTTGTGGGATTCAAGGGCGGTCTATAGCAACAAATGTTCACGTCGCGCGTAGTGTTTTGGAGGCATGCGACAACGGCATAGATCAAGTCGCTATGCTCCAAATAGACCTTGACAAGGCGTTTGACCGCGTTAAACACGACGTTCTTTTTGATGTGTTGGAGCGCGCCAATGTTGGCACAGTCATTTTGGAGGGCCAAAATGGCATATAGGGGTTGTACGACAAAGCTTATCGTAAACAAAGAGTTGACCGAAGAAATTAATGTCCGGTCATCAGTCAGGCAAGGGTGCCCTCTGTCACCTTTGTTTTTTAATCTGTATTTGGAACTGTTCTGCTTGAGTCTTTTAGGCAACGAGGATTGTCGTGGTTACCGGTTGGGGGACGTTGAGATTAAGATAATGAGCTATGCCGATGATATAGCAGTATTTTGCAGCGGAAAAAGAAGCGTTAGTGCTGCTGTGGCGTTGGTAAAAAGTTTTGTGAGGCCACAGGGGCAGCAGTAAACTGGGAAAAATGCCGTGGATTTTGGCATGGGGCGTGGGCCACAACGCCTTCAGTTTTTGAAGGCGTCAGCTGGGACCGGGCACCGTGCACATACCTCGGCGTGCCTTTAAACTGCTATCGTGAAAACAAATCTTATTGGTCGGATGTCGCCACCGACCTCGGCAGGCGCGCCTCTCACTGGAAGAGGCGGGACCTGTCCATTTTGCGCGCGCGACTGTTTGCAATGTTTTTCTTATTGCCAAGTTATGGTATGTCTTGCAAGTAATTCATTGTGCCCGCATGAACGTACAAAAGTTTCACCGCGTTTTTGCGACATACATCTGGAACTCGTCTTGGGAGCCCATGAGACGCGACAATCTGTTTCATCGTGTCAGTAATGGCGGATTGGGATTATCGCATCTGTTTGTACGACAGTTAGTGTCACGTTTCTTTTTTCTCCGCGATCAAGACCACCCTTTCATACGCACGTTCATTCAAACAAAACTGTCGCCTCACTTGCTGACCTTTGTTGTATCATCCTACGGCGGTGAGTCATCAAGACTGTATGGCTTTCCCAAAGAGGTTGTTGACGCTTTCCACTTTTTGTCTTCCCGCTTTTCTTTGGAGTATCTGTCTGTGGTAACCAAGAAGACGCTAAAACGTGACTTGGTGTTAAGTATGTTTCCTGCCCCGCTGTACAGAAGTGTCATTTGCAGCGATGGTCGCGATGTACTCAAACGTGTTAAGCGCATGTGTGTACCACCCGCTGTCAAAACTTTCTTTTTCAAATTGCATAGCAATACTCTCCCAGTTAAAGCTTGGCTGAGAGAGAAGGGCGTGGGTGTACCATGGCCGGTGGATTGTATGTTGTGTAAACAACCCGAGACCGTAGAGCACGTTTTTATTTTCTGTTGGGACGCAGTTTTTTTTTGGGACGTCCTCCAGCGTACGTTAAAGAAAGAGTTCTGTATCAGCCCGTCGGGCATACGTTTTTGAGAGTAACCAACGACGATTGTGTACCTTTTGATATGTTCTTTCTTTTAGGACTGTGCAGTATATGGCGGTCGCGCATGGCAGTGCGTCACGCCGACCCCAATACCAAAGAAGTTCGGTTTTATTTCTTTGATCTTGTTAAACAAATAGAAAGTGTTTTTTCCACCCGTGAGCCCAAGCCCGAATGGCTAGGCCTTTGCAAAGAGCTATTGGAAATGAAAGCCTTTTAACATGCCCTGCAAAAGCTTTGCAGAGCATTTTTACTACTATTTGACATGTGTTCTCTGCTTTATGCAATAAAGAAAAAAAAAAACTGCCTTCATAGCTCTGTGGTTAGCGCGTCTGCCTGCTGATCAAAGGGTCAACGGTTCGAATCCCAGCCGGCGCCGGTCTTTTTTATTTATTTATCGACCCGCGGCGTAAGAGGTTAGATAGCCAGATAGATAGATAGATAGATACATAGACGAAAAGTGCGTGAAGTATCCAAAGAATGTACTGTTCGCGTTAATATCTGTTTTGGGGGCATTTCTCAAATGAAGGAGGGCGCAAACCGCATGTTTTCCAGATTTTTTGTTCTACGAGTTGTGAAGCCTATGGACCATTTGCTATTTTACCCAAGCATCAAAGGAGAATGCAGGGATTGGTGTTCCACGCGCCACACGCGCACGCCTTCCCCGTATAAAAGATTCGAAGTAAATAACCAAAATAAAGCGTTGACGAGACGCGCAGGCAACGAATACAATTTGTTTTAGGTTTTTGCTTTGGAAAATTTCCTGCTGCTGAGGCCAGCACGTGCGGCGCGTGGAACACCAATCCCTGCATTCTAATTGATGCTTGAGTGGTACAGCAATAGGTCTATTCTAACTAAACAGAGACTGAAATAACATTCTTGTCGGTATACAAGAGAAGAAGATCAAAGGGCAGCGGCTAACGCGAAGGGGGCCATTGAGTCAGTAAAAAGAAAAGAAAATTCCCAGCCAAGTCCGGTTGTCCTGTCTTTTCTACCAAATCGAACTCACAAGGTCACCGGCAAAGTCATCAGTCGACGAATAGATCGCTTCAACGTGCCCAACACGCAGTGGCAGGAACTACCGTAAGTGTTTTTGCCTGTCGTCGCAGGTCGTGTGTTTGACACCCTCTGCTAGCGCCATGATGTTTTGCTCACACCCTTTTATCCTTTTATCGTCATTTAGTTGGTACTTTAAAGATACTTTGACGTATTCAAATATTTTTTAGGATTTTTGATTGTTTTCTAAAAAAATGTCAAGCTCGTCACTCAGGTCGAGTTTTGGTCAAATTAGGATAAGTCATTAATTTGTCTGTACTTAAGGTAAAATTTCTCTGCACTGTAGAAAGCCCAAAGCTGAGCCCATTATGAGATATAATAATATCATTATAATTTGTTGACTAGCCGCTCCGCTACCTTCACGTAAACGTTGTGAGAAATAACAAATGTTGAGAAGTCTACACCTCTACATCAGTGAAAGGGGAAAGGCGCCAACGAGGCGGCGTCTCACCCATTCCTCTCGTACCAAATTCTGTAAACAATTTTTTTCTTCTTCTTTTATACCCTTGCTATGGCGAGAACATAGGCGACGGCAGCGCGGGGCCCGTTCGCTTGCGGAGGAGTTTCTACACAGAGGCTCGCCTCCGACGCTGCCCTCGTGTTCATTCCCGCTTCCCCTTTTCGCTTTTCTTGGGTGTAAAAAAGAGCCCAGTGAAACGAACGCGCGGTGTGTGCGACTGCGCGCTGATGCAAGAGGCATCTCTGAAGCTGGAAGGCTTTCGTTTTATAAGCTTTCACTCCGTAACATGAGAAAAATAAACTCCGGTTTGCTATCGACTCTTACCAGACACATGTAGAACCCACCCTCTCTCGACACAGGTGCCCTCCCTCTGGCTTGTAGCCTTGTACACATCTTATCACATCTTCAGAATCTCTGTTGCTCTTGGGCTTGGCCACAAACAAACTGTGAGAAAATATGCTTTGACGTTTCGCCCAGTTAGAAGACCACGAACGCATCCACTCGGCTTGAGGCTGCGACAGCTGCTTCTCCGTGTCACCTCTTTCAGCAGAAGCACGGAAGTGCACTGTATTACCTGGCACGAAATGTATCTGCAATGGCAGGGCGCCTGGCCAAGATAACTGGAGTTCAATATTCTCCAAACTGACGGCCTCTAAGAAAATAAAAAAATCAGAAAGTAACTCAAAATTAACTTTAAAATGAGCACAAGTTGCTTGAAAAAAGTATTTAAGTTAGAGTACTAAATACTGACGCTCGAAAGTATTTGCAAGATACCAAGTTACTCACAAAAGTTTTTAAGATACAGTAACTTGAGCAGAGTATTTAAGTTACGTACAAGTCTGGTAGCAAGCATATACAAATCGAAAGGCAACGCAACATGTACAAAATTGTTTCTATATAGAAAGATTCAAAGTAAACGAGGTGTGACTACTCATTATACAACTTATTACGACTGAATAATGAATTTCTCCACACCATTCAAATCTGTACCAGGGGCATTCATAAAGTTCGTATTATCGGCACAAAAATTGAAAAAAAACGGAACAAAACAGGCATCAACATGAGCGCGCGTCCCTCTAGTTTCCGCACAGTATAAACATCGCATGCTTATAGTAGCTCGGAACGCCGCTAGGGAGTCGAAACAAAAATGGCACCGCCCGTCGGTGCCAAGCACATGCAGTGATCCGTTTTTTTCATTTGAAGGGAAGCAATGCCAAGGATATTACATTCCAATCTGGGAGCGTTGTTCGGGGACAACGCCCCAGTTTATGACACTTTGGTTAAATGGCGCAGACGCTTCCAGTGTGGCCAAATAAGAGGAAAGCATTTCAAGGACGGCGACCAAGTGATTGCTGAAGTGGAGCGATTCCTGAACACTCAAAACGAGGAGTTCTATAACAATGGCTTCCGGCATGTGGTGCACCGCTGGAAAAACTGGGTAACTTTTGGTGGCGAACAAGTAGAGAAAGTCTCAACTCCTACTCGAGTTTGATTGCTGAATCTCTATTCCTTCGTGACAATAATACGAACTTTATGAACGCCCCTCGTACACTTAAATTTCCTAAAATTTATTTAACTAGTTTCAAAAGTGGACAAAAAAATGCATTCCCCGCTTCATCAGACGCGACCAGCGAAGAGCCATATGGCTCGAGAGAGCGGACGTGAAGTCCGACGTGCGCCGTGCGTGCCCCGGCAATTTTGCTAAAAATTGGAGTGTCGTGAACCAGCGCACGGTGAAGGATATCACTGGAAGAGCAAGTTGGTTTCTATCTTTACCTGCGGGGCTACATAGTGAGCGACGACATCGTTCATGGCTCGTCCCTCGCGCTCTTTGCGCTCAACGTCGTTGAATGGCGGATGGAGGAACTATTGCCTATTTTCACGCAACTCGTTTATATTTCGAGACGGTGCTCCAAGCCAGTTCAAGAACACGCACTAGGTGTACGAATTAAAAAAAAATGGAATCTCGTCACCAAGTGGATATTCTCCGCATCAGGGCACTGGAAAAGCTCATCTGATGGAGTGGGCGGCGTGCTCAAGCACCAGGCATCCATGTATGACTTGATAACTACAGATTTGTACTCCAGAACAAACGCGCAAAGCCTCGTTGAGGCACTCAGACCGAAAGTCAAGGGGATTGTTCTGGTCTCAATCGCCAAAGAGAAGCTCACGCGTTTCCGGGAGCTCAAGAAAAAAAAGTGGGAGGAGGTAAACCCACCAAGGGGCATCCGATCCTCACACGTGTGGAGGAAGACACTGGAGGCCTTAACGGGGCCCTGCAATCCTATTTAAGCGTCTACCTTTTTTTGCGGTTTCCACGTCTCTTGGGGTTCGGGCGAGCCAGCGGGCACGGAGAGAGTAACTAAATATCAGAGCATCATATTTTAACCGGACGACGCGGAAACCTCCTCCACCGACGGGGGCGACCCCGCGGTACCGAAAACGCGCAATATGTGACATCTTTTGGTCCTGGGCTTACTACTGGTCAGAGCCGCTGAAAGCTTCTTTTTAGTCGAAATACAAAATATATGTGGCGCGAACTGTTTCAATTATTTATAAAAGTAGTTTTAGATGCGGAGCATCTCTTGCTCGGGTCTATGCCCCGCGGCGTCGGCGTCGGCGTCGTAGTCCGCACTCACACTACGCATGCGCAACTCTCCTCCTTCCCTCTCTCCAACAGCTGCGCGTTGCTCTCTCCGCTCTCTCTCTCTACCAGCTGCGTGCACTTCGCGTGCGTTCGCTTCTACTGCTTCTACTCACACCGCGCGCGCATGCGCAACTCTCCTCCTCTAGTCTCCTCTCCTTCAAGTGTGAATATAAGCAGCGGTAGCGCGCTGCGCGCGTTCCAGGGGAGGAAGTGGCCGAGTGGGCTAACGCGTCTCAGCTCGGAGCGTGGAGCGAAAGCTTGCGCTGGGAACCTCCTGGGTTCGATTCCCCACCGCCCCCGCCCGTTTCGATCTGGATGAGTTTCGTACCGGCACGCGTTCGTGTGATCACTACTGCGTGATGCATGTTAAAAACCCCAGGTTAGCGGTTGTACCGCACTGGCTAAATTTCTCATCTACAGCTAAGAGACCGATTACCCGTTGAGGCGCATATCTCCCCATCAAGGCTGTATAAACATAAAGAGCAAACCAATTTTTTTTTCTGCGCGCGTTCCCCCGGAGGAGTGAAAGGAGGATAGTTTTGGGCGCGCGGGTCGCAGCGCCACGTCAGGGGTTTCCAGTGGTGTGGGCTTTCCCCGCAACTCTGCGGCTGTCGTCTGCTAGCGTTTCTCGGCCACACGCGTCCGCCGCAGCCCAAATCCGGCCGGCCAAAAGAAATCAGTCAAGAAAGGAATAAATTAATTACGATCCGCGATGCTCCGCATCACCCCATGGTTCCCCTCGGGAAGATGGTGTAATTTTTTTGTTCAGTATTTTACATCAGAAAAGAAACAACTGCAGTTTATAAAGTACGGAAACAAGAAATGACCCGTCGACATACCCGCCACCAAGCGGTGGAAAAGGCGGCGCATGCTGCAAAGGAGTAGTGGGATCAGGCGCCGACACGGAGGGGTCCCGGATGTACGCGGCGGCGCTGCGGTCATATGAACTGGAGGATCCGACCGGCTCTGAGCGTTCCGAAGGCCTTCAGCGAGCAGCTTTGTCTTGCGTTTTGGCCGTTTCGCGGTATGGCAGCGCGAAGTGGCTCCCATTCTGAACTGATCTTTACCCCGTGTTTGCCGTCGTTTGTGGCCAATGAAGTGTCATGCCGAATTAGTGTTTAATCGCGCAGCAAATGCGATGCGAGCCGCCCTGGCTGCCCGCTTCATACAGCCTATCCAGAACACGCTTTAGTGGCGCCCTCTCGAGTCGTCGACACAGAGTGCGGCAGCCGTGAGTGCTCACTGAGCTCACTACCCCTCCTCTAAATCACGGCCACTCAAGCAACGAAGGACGTCATGAAGGAGGTTATTTTTTGCTTATTTTTGTAATTTTAATATGCCTAATACTTTTAAATAATGCGAAATTTGAGAAAAGTAAAGTTTCATTAAGTTACTATGGTTAGTGCGCTCAGGTTCGGTGCAAATTAAAAAACCAGCAAAGAAGTGCTTGCTGGGCCCCTTTAAACGTTGCCCTAGAAAAGATCTGCGAAAGCACAGCGTAGCTGCTTACACGTGTCAAGGCATGCACGTACCGCTTTATGTCCTGAAGTTTAGAAAATCATCAGTGAGTGCGTGCCCGCATGTTCATAAACTGCAATCTGCGAACTCCGTGGCTCCTACACAGTGTGAAAATTAATTTACAGTTACGTCGAACTTGTAAAAAAAAAATGTCCTGACTTCGGAAAATGTGCAATCGATGCTTTTGTGTTTTTTACTGGTTCTGTGCGCGCGTTTCTACATTACTGAGGTGCACAAACTGCGCAGTCAAGTGTCGGCCATCAGCAAGATGTGAGGATAACAAAACCCGGCGCATATTTCCCTAAGATTTATGTACAAGATTTGAATAATGTGGAAATGTATCATTCGATCGTAATAGGCTGGGTAATGCCTGACACCATGTAGAGACCGGGACCAGACAGTGTCAGCTGGGCCGGATGGGCAAAGACCAGCGGCAGTCTTTATTTACAACATATATACAACACGTAACAGTGAGGCAGCGCCCTCTATGATAGTGTGTTAGAGTTGTGTTAGTCGTGTTAAGAGCGACCCCTGCCGGTAACAAACAACACTACAGAACACTTGCACACATATCTTGAATATGGCAAGATTTCTTGGCTTCGACTGGCTTGAACACTTCCTTTGTAGCATCACCGTAGGTCTAGCTTGAAGTGATGATCATCTCGCACGCGGCAACAAACAGAGAACGACAGGCTTTGTTTAATTTATACGCTACCGGTCTACGGGCGTCGCAAATCGATCCCCCTCTCTTCCGCCATGTTCGATTGATCGGAGCGCCCCCTATATTCGCTGAAACTCCTCAATACGCGTCATTGACGCACAGCCGCAACGCCTTGCACCCGCCACTTCTCAATTCGCACTTCGGTCACGTTGCCCTAAAGTGTACGAGCGCTGCCCTCACCTCGTCGTCGGTTGGTTGGTTGGAGAAACTTTGTTTAGATGGCGTGTGCGTCATTGAGCCTCGTGTTTGGGTCTCCTAGGAACATGAAAAAGCAGCCAGTGCAGCTTGATGCGAACGTCCCGGTTGCCGATGTCAATGACGTACGATACAGACGGCGTCCCTTGACGCCGTTGTCGGGTGACAAGACTCACCCGAAAGTTTGAACGCTTCTTTCAATTTGAGAAAAGGCACTTTTATTGCCGGGCTTGACTGATGAGGCTGGGCTTCGGGGACTCCTGAGAATTCCTTCGCGGACCCCAAAGGGTCCGCGGAACCCAATTTGAGAACCGCGGTGTTAGACTATCAACTAGCCCGAATATCGACCTTACAACATAGCATGGAATGAATCAAAAATAAAATATTAAAGCGAAAAGTTTCTGTGATCCAAGTCACGATATTGTTGGCAATGAGGCATTATTTCAGTGAAGAAATGCTTGTGAATCCGAAAAGCAATATTGTTTCCTTCCTTTCTTTCAACCTGTTTGGTTAGAAAGAATGCCACGTCACTCATCTTT
Organism: Ixodes ricinus; assembly: GCA_037355805.1. NCBI lineage: Eukaryota > Metazoa > Arthropoda > Arachnida > Ixodida > Ixodidae > Ixodes > Ixodes ricinus. The sequence continues at coordinate 21,488 of JAZHYW010006368.1, forward strand.
TTATCCCGGTAAAGTCTTGCCCCCGTACTTGCGCATTCGATCAATATCGCATTCAAGCAGGGTTCAGTATTTATGCAACACGCAGTTCACTTATCATGGGGCGATATGGATTTCTATTTTTCAAAAGCAAAGAGCACACCCCTAAAAGAAACCTAAAACAGTAAAAAAAACTTCGAAAACCCTATCAAGTCGATATCTATTATTAAAAGGTTTTCAATAGCTTGCAGTCGGTATTTTTTAACTAGTTCATTGTCAATAGTTTCTAAGGAGGATTTCTACCGTTTTTCATTGTTTTGCAATAGGCTTTAAATTGTTTGTCGATAATTATGCGGAAGTTCCTAACTGCAGTGGCGTCTTTTTCCGAGCTACACGACATTTTCTGAGTGGACACATGACGTCTTTGTCACCTAATAAAATACTATCCTTAGCTTCACGATTGTTGGCTATCGATAGTTCCTCGATATGAGACTATAAACAATTTCACGATAGTCGACTGTTGATAGTATGCTATCGAGTGGGGTAATGTGTACCCCAAAGTGGGGTAATGTATAAGGTGGAGTGCATCCGTTGCGACGCGACGTACATTAGTGAAACGGCAGATAGAGGCTCACCATTAAAGCGGCACCTGCAGAAATATTTTCCCGCCTGGCGGAAAGTCCTCCTCGCTCTCTTTACTGCCCTTTCCCTCTTGTCTAGCTCCATGGCGAGGCGGGGAAAGGTCCCATGTTGTACCGGCTTCTTCTTAGAGGATAAGCCTAGGAGAAGCTCCAAATCACATTGAACTGCCAGCATAGGTGTAGACTTCGGGGGGGGGCATCGGGGATCGTGCCCCCTTGGTGAGACCCGAGGGAGGGCAGAGACCCCCCCCCGGGCCCGGGCCCGGGCCATGATCCTTACCGAGATGCTGTTTACGCGCCATGTAACGAGCGTCTAGTACTCCCTACGAAAATGGCATATCTGGACTTATATAAAAAAACATATGGTTATATAAAAAATTGGGCATACCCTATTAGAAAAAAACAGCAAGAAAATCAATCTGGCCAAGCTGGTTTGAGCTGGTCTACCTGGTAATCAAGCTTGTTCAAGCTGGTTCGAGCTGGCACTGCTCCTGGGCAAGCTGGTACTTAAGCTGGTTCGAGCTGGTACTGAAGCTGGTTCAAGCTTGTCAAGCTGGTTGGAGCTTGTCATGCTGGTTCAAGCTTGTCAAGATGATTCAAGCTGGCACTGCAGATGGGTAAGCTGGTACTTAAGCTGGTTCGAGCTAGTACAGAAGCTGGTTCCAGCTTGTCAAGCTGGTTCGAGCTGGTGCTGAAGCTGGCCCAAGTTGGTTCGAGCTTGTCAAGCTGGTCTTGCTCGGAGCGCGCACGCCAGGTCGGCTAGAGGTGGTTGAGCTGGCATTGCTGGGAGCGCGCGCGCCAAGGTCGGCTTAAGCTGGGGCGAGGCCACGTCCTGTTCTTTGTCCTCTCGTTTTTGGTAGACGACCGGGCGCTTCGGCGCGCTGCGAGCTTCCCTTGTGTGCGAGAAGAGAGAGAGAGAGAGAGAAAGTGTGGTAGGAATGGAGAATTCGAGACACGTTTGGATATCTTAGGCAGATTTTTGAAGGGACGGCTGTATGCGCGTTGTTTGGAGACTAGTTGAACGAAGGTGCAAGCAAAGTGGGATTTGAGGAGACAGCCAGTGGCAGTCCGTTCAGCGCGGGAAAAAGTCGGACGCCCCGACTGAGGCGTCCTTTCATGTCTTCAAACGTGTGTGTGCTCGTGAATGACGGTGGTGCCGAGGAGTATCGCCAATGCCATCCAAGCCGCACGGATTTCCTCGCCTCTGCCGACCCCGCAAGAGGCCGCTTCGCCCCCATTAGTGGCGGGACCCAGGTTCGCTTCTCTCATCCGTGTAGTATTTTTTATTGTTATTGCCTGCTTTGGGCGTGTGTCTAGTATTTCTCGTGTTGAGAGATAAGCAATTTAGTTTTAATAACATTGTTTGTTTTGCACCGAGAACCACTGTCTGTGCGTCGGTTAGTATTGTGTCAGCGCCGAGGATATGTAGCATCTGAGGTCATGTGAGCAGGCCGTAAGTACGAAAATAATAAAGTGGATGCCGAGCAAGCCGGCCCCGGTGTGTTACCTGCGCATCTATTTATTTTAGAACGCAGTACTAAGTTTTTTACATGCAAAATAACGAAAAATATTTTCAGTGGAAAAGGAAGTTTACAATATAGAAAAAGTAAACGTAAAAAAAGTCGGTAGGCCTTTCCGAGATTTTATACCTGAAGAACAACTAAGCCGATTAATCGAATAGTTAATTAAAGGGCGGCGAATAATAATGAAGCTATACTTTATTTTGATATTCATTACTGACAAGCGTAAGAGAGAACTGAGAGCCTCTGAAACCCTTCACTTGAATCCAAACCCCGGCTTCTGTCTCTTTCAGAATCCTGTGGCCAGGCCCCTGCGTGGAATCCCTTTGCCCAGCCCTCTGCCCTGTCCACTACCGAGCCTGCCGCCGAGTCTGCCTAGGCCCCCCTGGTTGCACAATTTTGTAAATCTTTTTATTCGATTTAAATAAATTATGAACTGTCAAACGTTATGAACAATTCATTCGCATGCTTTAATGATTTCTAAAGTGTCCAAATATGGTAAAATTGCTGCATTTATTAGATTTTAGTATCAGAAAGAAAACAGTGCTTGAGGAAAAAGGGCAAGGGACTTGCTTGTTTCTCTGCACTGTTTTTGTGACGCTGGTTAGAACACTGGCTGAAAAATGGCATCCAATAATGGCATAGACAATGGATGCAAAAAATAGCCAGTGTATTAGACTGGATGCCAATATTGGAATAGCCAATATTTAGGCCAATGTTGGAAGAGCCAGTGTGAAAGGCGCTGGATGCCAATGTTGGTTCAGCCAACGGTGAAACCTCTATGCCGATATTGGATAAAAAAAGCGCAAACCACGTTGGTCCAACGTGGGCTAGAACGTTGGGAAAACAGTGGTCCAACATTGGCACCAATGTTGGACCACCATTGTATCGGGTGGCGTTTTCGAAAATGCCAACGTCAGACCAATATTGGAACCATTTTTTGCCACCATTGGGCCAACGGCGGTCCAACAATGGTGTGCTGCCTGGTCTGCTTTTGTGTGCTATCAATACCCGGCCGATTGAGTCAAGGCAATCCACTTTCCAAAGACGTTGCCATGCCGACAATTATCGCGTTCATTTAGGCTTAGGAATGGCCAGAATCGAAAGACTATCTAAAAAAGGCGGCGAGGTCATTGCTCATGGTTTGCGATTTAAGTGAGGTAAGGCAAAGCGAAAGCCTCCTGCACCATTCGTTCCTGACTAACGCGCCCGATATTGCAGCTACAACGACATATAGTTGCAAAGCGAGCGGCACTCACTCACCGGGGCACCGCCATGTTTCCCCGCATCCCTACCGAGCCAGTCACGTGATTTCAAAATCCCTCTCCCTAGGTACGCTGCTGGCTAACTTTAGCCGCGGTTGAGCTGCTTCCGAGCCACGCACCAACTCTATACTGCTACGACCACTCCATCCATGAGCGCTCCCTATGGAAGAGCCTGCTCCCGGTTGAGGGCCGAGTTTTAGCGCCGCCTAGTGAGAGGCGTTCTCACTAGGCGGCACGAAAACTCGGTCCTCCTACCTAACTCCTACCTCATGGGGTTCTTCTGTTATCCGTGGGTGCATGCCAGCTGATCGCGCTTTCTGGTTTCAAGCTCGTTCACGCAGCAAAAAAGTTTTCCTCTATGTAAAGGATACTGAAGGAGTCCAATTCATTATTAGTTTGCTTTTTTAGTTTGCGCAGCCAACACCAGATGGTAACGGCTGCGCCCGCGCGCCGCCAACGCCATAGAGACCGACACAACCTGGTGCAGCGCGGAAAAATACGAAACAAAAATACCGAGTTCCAAGCCCCGCCACGAGGCGTCGCTGATCCTCGGTCCTCCGTAAAGCCCCTTCATGTTTCAAAAGTAGCGCAAGGTTCGTCTATGCACGAGGCACGTGCCACGTGCAGCCCTTGGGAAGATCATGGCGGCACAGCGCAGCACGGAGCTGGATTTCAGAGGCCATGAATTTCCCAGAAGTGGCGCGCGGCACGTGCCTCGAGCATTTCCACAACAATGAATGGCGCCACTTTTCCCAGGATAGAGGGCTTTAGTCCTCCGTAGAGTTCCTGTATAGGTGGTATTCACTGGCGGCCATAGTTGGGCTCGCTGCTGCTGAGCACGTGCTGACGGCAAGCTTCTACAACGATTACAACACGCGCATTGCACACCATCAAGATTGTCTTCTTTGGCAGACCATAAATAAGAACTCATCCCGAGCATGCGCTGTGGGCAGTCACCTCAAATATGGCTTCCAGTGAATACCTGCGGTAGCAGAGTTGCGCATTCAGCCTCGGCGGGTGGCCGTAGCGCCGGCTTTCCCGCACGCCCTGGATGCTTTGCTCCTCACGTGACTAAATTTGGCGAATAGCGGCGCCGCGCGCGCAGCCGCGCATGGAAAACAGGAGAGGAAAAGAAGGAGGGCAAAAGCAGGGGAACACACGCCGTTGCGCGAGGAACGTCGGCGGAGCGACCGTAAAGGTGGCTTTCTTGCACGGCGCCGGATGCTTTGCACCTCACGTGATGGACCTCGGCGAATAGCGGCGTGGCGGCGCGGGGAAATCAAATGCGCAACTCTGCTCCCCCTTCGGGGGAGCATATAGAAGGAACTCTAGTCCTCCGGAGGTGCGTGCTGGAGTGTTTCCAGATGAAGTGGTCGTAAGTATAGAGTTGGTCGTGCTTCGAGCAAACGGGCCCAGGAGTTCAGATATGGTGCCTAGAACGCGTCTCCGGCTGGTGAGTTTACCGCATGCTGCAGAGTGGGCCCACGATATCCGCCTGATGACGTCAGGAAAGTGGCACGTTGTCACCGCCCGCCATCGTGGCGGTGTCACGGCAGTGCTGGTGACTGTGGTAGACGCCTGTTCTACTGCAGGTTGCTCTCCTACTTGAGAGCCGACGGGAGCTTCAGCAACCAGGAGGTGGGAGGACGCCGCGACAGTAGCGACACTCGTTTTCGCTCATACATTTTACCGGGACCTCTGGTTCCAGCCGCCATGATCGCGATGTCCGAAAGCGTCACAGGCCGGCGTCTGTGACGTTACTTTGTTGCAACTTCGGGGCCACATTTTGATGTATGGGAGGATGTATGGATATATGCAACTCAAATTAAAGAAATGCCAACAAGTTTGTTGGACCGGTGTTAGTTTCTAGTTCTGTGCAATATTTTGAATGTGTTTTACACTGCATATACGTCGAAACAAAACGCCAAGAGGAGCAAAGCTGGCAGAAGAACGTGAAGAGGAGCTCCTGGTAAACCTCAGAACGGCGTGCCGACGTTTCACTAGGAAACCTGGGCCGGCTTGCTAGAACAGCGTCTCAGCCCCCCCCCCCCCAGTCTTGGGGGTTTTGTCCAAAATGTTAAGCGTTTATTAATTTTTACGGTTTGTGGACATATTGTAAACATTGGAATTATTCTCTTATTCTTGTGCTGGAAATAATGTTAAACCAATTAATCATCTAAATACCCCAAAACGCATTAAAAGGCCCGCAGTTCATTATTTCCCATGGCAATTATCTGAGCAAGAAAAGGCAGCGAGAACGCACAAATATTGATTGATTTTTTCAACAACTGCAAATATCAGCCTGGATTGAAAGATATGTATGTCGCAAAATAAAGTTTCGGCGAACAACTTCTTGAAATAAATAATTACGATGTGAGACACATCTTGAGGTATGAAAGAATCCGAAATTAAAACCTAAACCGAGAAATTAAGTCCAAAATAGAGATTAGTTTCGGTTTCGCTCCAGAATTAAAACGCCCATCCTTGCGTAAATATTACGCTAAACACCGTTCTTGTTTTCAGGGTAAAGAGGTGACCTGCGCTCATAACATCCTAGCTTCCTCGCATTACCAGAAATAATTTGTGTCGCTCAGTGAAGCCAACACACAAGACAGGCTCAACAGCGGCAAGCATCTCCGACCCTCACTATAGTCAGTCAGTCAGTCAACAACTTTATTGAACCTTATTAAATGGGCTTTGTGCCCAAAACGAGGGTTCGTTAGGGAGGGGAATAGGGAGGGATCTTCTTTCCGACAATCGGGTCTTTAACCGATGCTCTATTTCTAGTGTCCTTAGAATCACTGCCAACTGTGTCTTGTAGTCCTCTGCGGCCAGGAGCACACACCAGGGAGGATCTTCGTCTTGATGGTCCGGTCTGCTTTGGAGCGTGGCTGGTATCGGGTTGCTCGGGCACATCCAATACGTGTGCGCCCAGCTACCTTCTACACTACCACATTCCTCGCACTTGTCGCTGAAGAGATCCGGCCAGAATCTGCTCAGCATGCGGGGAGTTATGGTGTTATGTAGCTGAAGTCTTCTCCACGTCGATTCTTGGGTTCGCGAGAGCCGCTTATGAGGGGCGCCCATGGATTTGCCCTCGAGCGTACCCTCACTATAACCGCCATTTCGGAAAATGAGTGGCGCCACCTATAGTTAGTTGGAGTCGCGAATACGTCAATAACAGAGGTCTACTTCACACTAGCCCTTAGTTATATCCATTTATTCAATCATTATCATAATTAACTTATAGCTTTCCCCTCCCCTCACCATGAATGGGGTCCTCCATCATCTCCGCTGATCCACAAGGGGTCCGCAAAACATTGACGGTTGAGAACCACTGGGTTAGTGTATCAAATATGTTGATTTCCACTTGATTACGTAATTATTGGTTCTTTGCAAATGGTTCCATAACGAGTTCTTTCTGCGACAGTCTCGTGTCAGGCGTTCAGTCATAGTACCTGTGCTGCTTGTTGTCGGATGATGCTCCTGGCACGTCGGTGTTCAGTTTGGTCGAGTGGCAACTTTGACCGACTGATGCCGTCTTGTAATCATACGTCATGTGCGGCCACTGACATCTGATGCACTGAAGCTGCAGGGCTGGCTTCTAATCCGCAAATTTTCCTGGTAGTTTTCCGCATCAATGCAGCAAGCTCGGGCATGTATGAATGCTTCGGCGTTGGGGTGTCTCGTTGAATCGGCATTGAATAGTAACGGGAAGCTGATGGCGGTCATCGTGACTTTGTGGCATAAGTCGCCTTCGGTTCGTCAGATGCCGCTTTGCTCGAAGTCTCCAGTTGAAATGCCTGTCGAACTTGTTCCGAAACAATCTCGGCAATCAAAATAAAAGCCGGGCAACTGATGGCAGGAAGTAGCTTCCTGGTCTCCTCCCGGACAACGTCGTGGATGTCGCAGATGCCTGGGAGGCTGGCATCGAAGTTGCAGCTGGACGACTCGAGTGTCGAGAAGCTGGGGAGTTGTTGATAGCGACAGGCTAGGGCCTGCAGTATACATTCAATGTTGGAAGCCGTGGTGGTATGTACCCTTCGACTGTTGTTGGGAGTTGCGGACAAGGCTGCCGGAGGTGTTGTACCTCACGTGAGGGACATGGGATTCTTAGCTTCTTGTCTTCTGTAACATCAGGGTTGGCGTGGGTGCTCGATCACGCCCAAAACATCTTCCACGAAGGCGGTGACGCTCTTGTTGAGGCCGCATCCTGGACAGAATCAGGAATTCGGCTCTCCCTGGTCAATGTTGGCTGATGAACGTGCACTTCAGCTCGATTGTGCAAACTTCCCTAGACGTTAAGGAGGATTCGTGGTTCTCAAACCAGTGCCTGGCAGTTTCTTCCACGAGAAGTATAGGTTCTGCAGGAGCTGGTTGTCCGTCTACCCACTGTGGCGGGCGAGACGGCCATATATTTAAATCCAGCCCTCGACGTCTTCATACACCTTGCGTGAAAGGGCATCGGAGTGTGAGGTGCGACGGGCATGCGAACGATGATGGGAGCGGACATGGTTTGCTGCTACAGGTTTGTCATTGTTGGCTTAGTCAGCTTCGGTTTTTCTGGCAAAAGACCGAATTCCGGTGGTTCTTGCTGGTAGCAGTGACTGGCTCGGATTTCAGGTTCTTTGTGGTGCATTTCCAAGGTTCGTCATTGCGGTACTCGCTCGCCTTGCGGCTTTTCTGCCGGGCTTGGGATAGGACTTGGTTCACGGCTCGCCGGGCATATAAGACGCGGGGCAACTAGGCTGAGGGGGGTCCACACAGAGTGAAGGGCTATGGATAAAGTGTGCAGCACCTCCACCAGAACATACGATGACAGCTGAGCATGGCCTGGAACTTTCCAGAATAGTAAATATTGATAGAAAATAGTACTGGAGCAAGCATCTGTGACATTAGAGAGTTTTAGTAAACCGTTTTCGCTTTCACGCTCCGCTCTATGGAAAGCGGAGTCGCCATCGCGCATGCGCGACCCGCTCTGAGATTTGAGCGTGAAGCGTCAGCTCCGCTTTCGTCGCCATTTTAGGAAGCACGTTCCACTCTCAGTAAAGCTTCAGTAGATGGTGTTTTTATGCTTGGGAGCGCGCTTGACCGTTATGAGCCTCGCTGCACTAAGAAGGCTGCGCCGACTTTGTTTTAAATGGCGTCCTCAAGAAAACGTTTCACGGTGATCGAGAACCTCTGGCTGCTTCGGGAAATCGCTGGCCGCAATCCTCTCACGGCCCCTGAACGGTGGGAACAGTGCTGCCTTGTCAAGCCAGTGGGCTGGATTTTTCTATGCGAGATTGCGACGACGACGTTGAGAGGATGACACACCGGGCGACGGCGGTGCCTCAATCTGAGCCCTGGGCCTCGGTTCCTCGGAGGCGGCAGCTTCTACTTTGGCTGGGCTACCTCCTTGGAGCCTGATGCTTTGACCCCAGTGGACCCGAGTGAGCAACAGCGCGTTCCTGTGGCTCCTTCATGCACCGATCGAACGGCGTGCCAAATCCCCATGGCTCGCTGCTCACCCGCCCAATCCGCCTCCACGAAATCTGGACTTCTGCGAATCGGACTGCCACCCTCCCCAATACCAACAACCCCTGTCGTCATCATCATGCATGTACATACTCATCACATTATCATGTTCCTATAGACGCGGCACCGCGGGCCTCCATAATACGGGCTGCTGCCTTTCCCCGGTGCCTAAAGACTAAAGACTAAAGCAGTCGGCAAACGGACAGATATTTTGTTTGGCTTAGGCAGCAAGACAGTGCAAATTAGCGAAAGTGAGTGCTCACTGCTCCATTTATGTCTCTACTTTTTTGTTTTCCCAATGAAATGAGTTTTTCTTCTTCGTATGCTTCGGTTTGTGATAGGGTATCTGGTGTTTATGTACACTGCGCGACATTGTTAGCGGGAACAATCTATATCCTGTTTTTATTTTTCACCTTAAATTCGAGGGGCTGACAGCAACCTATTGGTATGGAATAAAGCGCTCGTTTGGCGTACTAATCTGAGCGACAAACTTTCAGCTCTCTCAATAGCTGCCAAAGAAATAAACTGCAAATAAAAGCGATTTTCTCGTGTTCGTATTAACAGTGGAGCGCAGTGTATGTATCTGCCTTGGGGGATGACATGAAACCATTTTGCTTGGCTACACTTCTTTTCATTTCTTTTGTGTGTTTTTGAAAGTGCGTTTTTCGACTTAAGCTCCCTCCTAGTTTCAGCCTCACTTGTGCTACGGTGTTTTCTTGCAATAGAAGGCCACGCAACACAGGATACTTTTACAATGCTGAAGTCAACAGTAACACTGTAATTTGATTAGATGCAATATTCACACGCACATCTGAGAAGTAAAATGAGAGTCGTTAGTAAATGTTTTTTTTATTAAATATTTCTGGATGCCTTTCAGCTTAGTTGGACAAGTATTTCGCTCAGTACAAAAGCTGGGATATGATCCAGTGTGATCAGTTTACGCATTCTAATATTTAAAAAAAAAACATGCCCCTCGTTTTCGTAGGGTTCGTCCAGCTGACAAATTATGCCTTCTGGGCACATCACTGCCTGGTGCTTCACGACGAGCACCCTCTTGTGACCAGAAAAGTGTGGCTTCTGATTCTTCGATGGACGGCATATGGGCATGCTGTGCGGTCAACGAAACCCCAACAGTTGTCCAGGGGTGCTCCCTTGTCTCTGACGGCCTAATAAAAAGAAAAAAAGGCACTCTTAAAACACTGCAGTATTTAAACACTACCAAAACATGTGATATGGGACTTGTTACTCATATAAGATAAAGTGTATTTCCATGGTAGGGCTGTAAAACTATTTTTATCGTAAATGTAAAAGAAAAAAAAAGATTTAGTTGTTTTTTTAATTTTGCTAAGCTCTGAGGCCGTCAAACTGCGCATGTGAGGCCCGCCACGCCGGAATTCAAAACGAAACTTCTGAAAAGCGTTATAGTCTACCGCTATTGCTTAGAAGTCCAGTGTTGTGTTTGATAAATTTTGCATTGTTTATGCCTGTCTGGTTTTCACCAGACAAAACTTGACGTGGAATATTCTTTCGACCGTTTTCGGTAACTCTTTTCAAAACACTTCCGGGTAACATATTCGGCCGCCATATTTGGGGCATCGCTTTTAGTGCGAGACTTGTGACCAGAACCGAGTTCATATCCAGCATTGACACAGCATTCGTGCCTAACACATTTAGACTTGCATCCGCGACACACAATGACGCAGCTCTCTTGCTCCCTAGACGCTTGACCAAAATAAGGCGGCCTCGAAGAATAGTGGCGGCATGGCATGCACTTTAAAAAAGGCTGCATTCAAGTCTCTATTATTTTCTAAATCTACCAAGGAAATCCAAGGAGAACATTTCCGGAGGAAAGTTAAACAATTCAAAAATTACGAGCGAATATGAATAAATAAAGTTGAGAGGAATGGTTTCTTTGGTGCGGCTTGCGAGCGCTATGCTTGTGGTCAGCTTTCAGTGGCATTTTCAACAGGAGGACGCGTGCACAGGTATAATCCGCGTTCAAGCACTCGCTCCCGTACATCTGACTGCATAGCCATAGAAGGTCCACTAAAACGCGACGACTTTACCGACACCGTGCTGGTTGCAAAGTGATACTCGTTCACTTCGTTTGATTATGCTCTTTTGCGTTACATAGAACTCAAATGGAATGGTTTACTTTTCACGCGTGGGGCGTACGCTTTACTTCTTGATTCGGCCTCTTTCAAGCTGAGGTCACGGTGAAAAACATCGACGCGTATTGAGTAAGTGCAGCCATCTTGAGATCTAAGCGATCACGCTGAGGACGCTGAGGGCAGTCCGCTCTGCAAGTTGTAAAGCGGAGCGCACGCTCACTCCGCTAACTATACGCTCCAACTCAGAGCGGGCCACGCATGCGCGGTGGGGACGATGCTTCTTGCAGAGCGTAAAGTAGAGCATAAAGGGCTCATAAAAGCGGCCTACTAAAACTCTCAGATTACAAACACGCTCGTCATGACTTGTCCTGACACTGCCCATGTACACCTTGTCGTTTTTTTTGTGCCGCAGCAAAAGTAAAGACGTAAATTATTGGCGTATAAAAAAAAGTAACTTTTACTAAACAGAGCAGCTGTGATAAGATCAGTGGAAACGCGAAATTTACACAAACCATGTAAGGTCTCACCTGTGAGCAAAGATCCAGTTTCGCCAGGGTCAACCACCTATGTTTGTTCATGTCAGCGAGCAGGTGGCCGAACGTCTCGTTGATGTGACCCACGATGAGGTTCACAATATACTGGAGAACACCGACAAGTTCCATCCAAACGCTCATCCAAGTTCGAACAGACGGTTGCGATAGGCCAGTCGACAAAGATCCATGCAAAGCGTCTCGCCAGATTGGCAACACCCTGCGCCGATCTGTCAGGTGCTGGGATTTGGAGGCCCACTTGCAGAGCAGCCAGGTCCTTCTTTAAGCGGGATTGCCTCCTAAAGGATTTCTCTTCTATGTTGGCAATTTCCAGCAAACCGCGTTCGGAAAGGAATCTTCGGCGCTTCATGGCATGAGGGATACAAATCATTGATTCGATGTCTCGCCAGCTTAATCTCGTTAGTAGAAGTCTCCTTCCTTGAGACCCGCGGGGATTCATCGTGCAGGTGCCTTGCTAGCCTTGAGCAACACTGTGCTCGTACTTCGCAAAAGGGTGTACTCGTAATGCGCAAACTTCGTCCTTTTCTTTCATTTTTAGTCTTTTAGTCTTTATTTATTTGGCTCTGGAGAGCCGCGGCACCGCGGAAAGGCAGCAGCCCGTACCATGGAGGCCCGCGGTGCCGCGTATAGTGAACATGATAGTTTGATGGGTATATACATGCATGATGATGCATGTATATACTCATTTCTACTTCGAATACATAAATCTGTTTCAGTTTTACTTCGAGTGGAGCAGAAGCTACATGAGCGAGTGCCGGCCTTTCAGCGTCCTTGACCAGCACGCGCGCTCGTGCAGTGCAACCGTTTAGATCAACATGCTCGTGCTTATACCTTCGGCTTCACTCGCACACAGGGTGGAACGATTATATTTATATTTTATAGCTTAATATTCTTCGGGTGTGTGCCTACTCTTTTGTGTTTATTATTCTCGCCTTCGTTTTTACTACCTTTAGAAACACGCTCCCTTCACATTCTTGGTGTTAACGTTTAGTGTTTTGCTGTCTTACTAGTACTACAAACGTCTACTGGTGGAGCTATGCAAGCGAATTTTCGAACGCTCTCGAAACGCTCTTACGCTGAAGAAAAACGGTCTACTAAAACGCGTTTTTGGACCTCCGCTTTCCATTCCGGCGAAGCGGGCCGCGCATGCGCAGTTTGGCACCCTCAGAGCGGAGCGGAAAATGGAAACGGTCTACTAAAACTCTCTAATATAACAAAACAGACAGAAGAGAGTCTATCCTGACCACTAAAAAAGCTGCATTGTTTTAGAGGCATTCTGTTCGAATAAATCCTCTCCTTCGGCGTTTGGCGACTGCCGTGGACGAACTGAACTGAAATGGATGTGGAACCACTTTTCTGGTAATGAGCCGCTGCAGACTGCCGTCGCAAAGCGGCGTGAACGGGTGGACTGGGTAGGTAACACGCGCGATGAAATGCCCATACAGCTTGCAATTCGCGTACCGAGTGTTGATGAAACTTGTGTCGACGAAACGTGCGACAGACAAGCGGAATCAATACCAACTGCAACACCTGTGCTCCGTGAAAGTGCACGTCTACGCCAGAACAATTTAGGAAGCAGCACAGCATCACCGAAAGCACGGCACAGGAACTACCAACTTGAAGCACTTGAAGGCAGCTCTCCGGTGCGCCGCACAACCAAAGTGAGCCTTCGGTCATTTGAACGAAGCGGCACCACGATTGCACACTGCCAAGCACGACTCGCGCAATTTCCGTCGCTAAACTTCGTATCCAAACATATTGCACACGCTTCACTGCAGACCTCGAAGATTCCGATGGTCAACGAGAGCACAGAAACGTCGCCTTAAAATTTACTTGCGGTATCCGAATCAATCCGAGGTCCGAGCAACGTAGGGCCGATTGTCTCTTTCGTGGCAATATCCCCGGCGATCACCAGCGAAATGCACACCGTTCCTCCTTCTGTTCACGTTATACCTACGTCAGACACCACGCTGAACTCTGAAGTCGCTTTCGACCGGCCTCATATGACGGCTTCCGCGTCTGAAATCAACTCGCCGACACGAACGACAACAAACAACGCATCCGACAAGCTCCGGCCCAGCTGGGACCAGCCGCTGCCTGGGCGCTGCCATCTTCCCTGTGACGTCACGTATTTGGTTTGGTCATGTGACGAGTGGTCAAATTTGCGTACAATGGCAGCCGCCTTATGGGGGTCACTTTCGAGTGCAGACCGGAACCCCGGTTTATCGCTCTAAGCCCCTCTACCTCGTTGGTCTCAGCTGAGACTGGGTGAAAGAAAGCACTGCAAAGGCTGGGGCGCGCGAGCGTCTTGAGACGCAGCTTGAGTCCCGCTCAGCTCGTGCGCTGGCTTTGGCAGTGCTTTCTTTCACCCAGTCTCAGCTGAGACGCTGGTTCTAGCAAGCCGGCCCTGGTTTCTTCAGAGGAAGAAGCTGGGTCTCCTAGCGAAACGTCGGCGAGCCGTTTTGAGGTTTACCAGAAGCTCCCTCGTCGCACCACGAATGCGTAGTTATACAGTTGTATCTATTTAAAATACGAACCCCGTTAATAGGAATACCAATAATATAGACTTAAGAATTGGGGACGAACTTCTCAACGCACATTTAAGTCTCGTTATCATGTACGGCTCACATTATAAACAATTTTGGGGAAGTAACGTGTTCATATTAACGAGATATGACTTAATGTATGTGAAGCGTTTGAAGGCAGTTGTGTTAAAAACATTGCCAAAAAAATTTCATGTTACCGTGCGACTTCTGTAATTTATTAGACGGTGACGGACCACCGATATAATAGAAAGCCTACCTGGCATTTTTAGGTATTTTTGATATAAATAGAGGGTATGTTTATCATGTATGCCTGGTCCATTGGTTATCTGTTTAGATTTCTCACAATTCGATACTAAAGAAATCTTGTTTTATACATGGGTCTAATGATTTCTGTATGACATTGTCGTTCTGCGACGAATGTTGTTGATAATAAAAATATTAAGTAACTGCGGCCAGAAAAAGTATTACTACCTTTCACCGCATGATTAATTTTCACTATTTGTGCCTGTTGATGCGGTGACCAAACGCCTGTCAATGATTTAAATAAACTCCCCGGGCGACGTCTCACATCTAGGCCCACTCGGCCGCGCCGATCCCCCAAAAAGATCACTCACGTCGCGCTAAATTACAACTCAGTTTGGAATTTATATTTCCTTTTCTTTCACCCGTATGAAAATTGATTATATCTCGCTTCGTTGTCTTCCGTACCAATCGAATGTCCATGTCTATCACACATATATAATCATCGAGTGTTAAGATATAACAACTCTTTTTCAGTAAGTGTAGTAGACCGACTACTAAAACCAGTATCACTCATTTTCATGTTAGCTGCCTGAATGATCTCACCTGTTAATTGGTGATAGTTCTCTCCATTTAAAATGCTATTTTTGAAGTCCGCAGTGCACTCACGGTCATGGCAGTGAATGCCCAAAAGTCTTGAATTTCCCCTTTCATGCGGCAAACAGTACATAGGACAAACTGGAAGGTGTGTAACTGACAGATTAAGAGAACATAACAACAAAACCAAGATAGCTAACTCAGTACTTTTGGGCATTGACCGTCGTGACAGTGGGTGCACTGCGGACTTCAAAACTAGCACCTTAATTGAAAATAACTATAACCAATTAAAATGTGAGATCATTGAGGCAGCTAACATCATGAAAAAGAGTGATACTTGTGTTAGTAGTCCGTCTATTACGCTTACTGAAAAAGAGTTGTTATATCTTGACATTCGAGGGTAATATGTGTGAAAGACATTGCCATTTGGTTGGTACAGAAGACAACGAAGCAAGATATTGGTAAGTTTTCATGCGGGTAAAAAAAAGAGGAAGAAGACGGAAATAGCAACTGAGTTGTAAGTTAGCGCGACGTGAGTTCCCTTTTGTTCGGTGTGCGTGTATTTTCAGTGTGAATGAGTTCAATTTCGGGCTATTTCCTACATGGGAAAACAAGTTACAAAAAATTCAAATAAAACAGGTTAACTACGCTATCCTGGAAAGATCACAGACGAAAATCGAAACACGAGATTCTGGGAGATGGTTCCACTTAACGGAGGTGAGTGGTAAAACGATTTATAAAGCGCATTGAAACGGGTATGAGGAATTCCAACATCATATTGCTGATCAACACGCAAGGAGACATAAAAAGGGTGTGAAATGAATTTTTCACGCATCGTAATGTTGTAATAAATTTTATGAATAGTAGGAAACATTCAGTTTGCTACCGTTTTTGTTGTTTCAAACGCAGCAAATTATGGAAACGTACTGTATGCTCCTCCTTGTTTCTGCAACACCTACTCTAGCCGGGCGAGCCCTTACTTCAAAGAGCTCTACTGTTACTTTTGTGGCTTTCCCTCTTCCTCGTGAACCTGCCAATTGAGAAAGCGCGGAATCTCGAAGAGTGATTCGGCTAACTACAGCAGTGGCGACACGCTACCTGGCCCTTGACCCAAGTTCGTGGGTGCAGTGCCTAGAACGCATGTTTAACTGGTTGCTTTTAGCGTCCTATATCCTACCTTTGCATCAAATATGGTCCCGAAGTGGCATCAAATGACGTCAAGGAAGCCGAAGCCTCGTGTTGTCGGAGGTCAAGATTTTGGCAGTCCGTGCTAGAAGTCCCGGCTAAAACTACAAGGAATGCGAGTGTTAAACATGACTGAAATCAGCGAAAAACGTTTAGGAAACTGCAGAAGAATACAGAAGACCGACGCGACCTCGGCGGCCACTGCGAATGTCGCAGTGGTCGCGGAGCCCAGCTCCTGGCTGCCGAAGTTTTCCTGGACTGGAAAGCTGGAAAGCGACCAGCAGCAGAACTGCAGCGTCTGCCGCATCCATCACCCCGGCTGTGACACCGACAGGATCGCGGCCGTCGACAGAATGACCGTTTTATGACGAAATAAACAAAATAAAATAACCCGTTGAAAAAAAATCACGCGGTAAACACACCAGTTGGAGACGCGTTTCAGGCACTATACTGGTGACCAAAGAAGGATGTTGTTCATGCACTCGCTGTGTTCCGGCTAGATTTCTCTACACCGGTATACAATGGCAGTTTCAGGACGAACCAGGCCACGGGTACTCAAGCTACGTGCTACGGAGCGGGTTTCACAGGCAGCGTTACAAGTACATCGTCATGGCGACCGTCGTATTTGTGCGTTTGCTATAGACGTTTGCAAGTACAGCTTCTGGGAGGCGCCATCTTGCTGCTGGTGTGGGTAGATCGTCTGATAGTCAAGCATTGCTGAGGCGTATCCAGTGTTTCCAGACTGGGGCCTAAACAAAGTGTTTTCAGTCCAGGTTGGCCAGACTTTCTCTCGAAGCGCGACTGCTTGCAAACGTCTATTCCCGGCTAGAATAATCACGCACAGTGGATTCCCCATGATCCTGAGCTTCGTTTTGTGAGGGATTGGTTTAACATACACAAAGAGGATTGAACGCCGTGACAATGCACTTTTGGCGCAGTTTGATTGGCATAGAAGAATCACAGTGTCAGCTGAGCTCGGACTTTGTAGAAACGGAACCATAGGAATATGAGAAAGGGCAAACGGGAAACACGTTTATTCAAGCTGTAGTGCAACGATTTTAATGTTGAAAGAATTGGTAGTTTGTATTTTTTTATATTGTTTATCGAAGCACGAGTGACCAAAAACGCGTCACCTTGCCCCGAAAACCTGCCATTCCGCTGTGTAATCTCAAAGAAGAAAACAAATTATTTGCCGATCTGCAGCCGCGTGTGGCGCTTACGCGAACTACGGTGACGGCGTCTCTGGGGGATACGTGGAAGTCAACAAAAACCTGTCCCCCTCCGCTGCTACACTCGCCGTCAGCCCCGTAGCGAACCGCCTTTTCTGTCGATCGCTCGCCGCGACCTTCGGGGATGCTAATCCTTCAAAAGTTGAGAATCGGCGGAGGAAGCGGCTGGGGTGTCTGAAGAGAGAACTCAAGGAAAAACCGCGTGATCCCCCAGAGTACATCACACGAAATGCGTCGTAAAAAGCTGAGAGGCACTTAGACCATCGATTTGTTTGATTTTTTTAAATAAAAACTTGCGCTCGTCAGAAAATACTGTTTTCTGTTCTTCGTTTCATAGGTGACAAAGATTAATTTATGCAGTTATTTAGCCAAAGTCCGAAAATCATTGCACCACCCCTTTAGGGTGTTGAACAAAGACATGAACAAAAGAACAAAGACATTTCGTCAATTTGGAAAAGCTGCTCCACATCATATAGTGCAGGACATAGGCAAAACAATAATAAGTGAAATGTGAGCGATAGCGTCACAATTACGGTGTTCATCCAACAGCTTCTAGGCAGATAAGATGTAGACAAGTGTTTGCCCGACACCGCTTAGGGTCATGGTTTGTGGGCGCGCACCAGAAACGCGCAAGAGGGAGGGGCGAGGAACCGGCCTTCTTGTTATCCCACAACCTGGCCGTAGTATTCGCTGACGTCCTTCAGGAGGAGGGGCTTCTCTTCTTCCGTCACGATAGCCGAAAGGCAATTTAACGTCATCAGACGCCCTGAAAACAAAAACAACAAATGTATGGCAAATATTGGAAAAACCAGCATGAAAATCAAACCGGTCAAGCTGGTAACTAAGCTGGGCAAACTGGCCAATGTGGTAGTCAAACTGGTTTAACTGGCAATCAAGCTGGTTTAGGCTAGGCAAGCTAGAATTTAAGCTGGTCAGTCTGGTTTAAGTAAAAAACCAGCATGGTGTAACTACAATCTGGTTTTAGATTCAATCTGGTGTAGCTGGGAGCAAGTCTGGTCCTAACTGCGGTCAAGCTGGTCAAGTGGAGACAAGTGGCAACGGTTTTCCATGGAGCCAATGTGGTCAAGCTGGGAGACAAGCTGGTGAAGCTGGTCGAACTCATAATCGTGGTGGTCAAGCTGGTCTTGCTGGGAGTGGCACGCCAAGGTCGGCTAGAGATGGTCAAACTGGCATTGCTGGGAGTGCGCGCGCCAAGGTCGGCTTAGGCTGGAACGAGGCCACGTCCTGTTCTTTGTCCTCTCGTTTTTGGTAGAAGACCGTGCGCTTCAGGCGCGCTGCGAGCTGCCTTTGTGTGCGAGAAAAGAAAGAGAGAGCGGTAGAAACGGAATATTTGAGACACATTTGGCTAGCTTGGGCAGATTTTCGAAGGGACGGCTGTGTGCGCGTTGTTTGGAGACTAGTTGAACGAAGGTGCAAGCGAAGCGGGTTTGGAGGAGACAGCGAGCGGCAGTCCGTTCAGTGCGGGAAGATGTCTGACATCCCGACAAACGCGTCGCTTCGTGTCTTCGAAAGTGTGTGTGCTCGTGAACGACGGTGGAGCCGAGGAGTATCGCCAATGCCATCCAAGCCACACGGATACACTCGCCTGTGCCGACCCCGCAAGAGGCCGCTTCGCCCCCATCACTGGCGGGACCCAGATTCGCTTCTCTTATCCGTGAAGTATTTTCTTTTGCTATTGCCTGTTTTTGGCGTGTGTCGACTATTTTTCGTGTTGAGAGATACGCAATCTGGTTTTATTAATATTGTTTGCTTTGCACCGAGAACCACTGTCTGTGCGTCGGTTGGTACTGTGTCAGCGCCGAGGATAAGTAGCGTCTGAGCTCATGTGAGCAGACCGTAAGTACGAAAATAATAAAGTGGATGCCAAGTTGGCTTTTCTGAAGAGCTTGGCTTGTTTATCCTGCGTATTAATTTAAACATGTTCAACTGGTTGGGAAAACCACCAGTATGACCAGTTTAACCAGCATAACCATCATGCCAAACTTGGCATGTTGGGACAATAACCCAGCTTGAAGCTGGGACCAGATCAGCAAGCATGACCAGCATGCCAAACTTGGCATGCTGGGGCAAACTCCCAGCTTGAAGCTGGGACCAGATCAACCAACATGACCAGTATAACCGGATCAACTAGTATGACCAGATCAACCAACATGACCAGCATGCCATGCTGAGCATGATGGGGCAATAACCCAGCTTAAAGCTGGGGCCAGCTTAGCTGGTTTTTTCGATAGGGAGGCAATTCTGTTGCAAACATGAAACGTCTTAGCGTCACGTGATATCAGGTCACGTTACGTCAAGTTTCCCGCCAAAATTTGAGCAGAAACACAAATGCTGTTGAGCTCATGTGACGTCAAGTTTCCCACTAAATTTAGCAAGTCATGTTGTGTCACAGGCCACGGCTTCACGAAATCAAGAGCAACTAGCCAATTACCAGAGGAACTAGTCAAATAACGTTAAAAAAGATTTCCTTCTCGTATAGGCAGATACATGAGACTATATATACTCGTCGACAGCTTAAGAAATGCAGGAAGTGGCGAATTCGGAACATGTCATTATCGCTGCTCAGCCAGTAGGATTGCAGCATTAGCTGGTAGAAAAGCCCAAGGACCAATCACGAAGAAGAGTGAACATTATAAGCCACGCCCCCGATTCTTAAGCCGTCAGTGACTACAGTAAGAGCTATTGCGGCGTTGTATTGAGGGCCATCTCATTTAACTGTATCGTTGAAGCAAAGATATCAGGCATCCAAATTACAGGGGGAGGCTTAAGCTTCACCTTTAAAAGTGCAACGCGATAGCTAAACATATAAAACCCCGCTCCTTTTCAAGCCGCCCAAGGGTGACTGCGTGGCATGAGTTTGCTTCTGACGAGAGCAGACGGAAGAATCATGGGCTCTGATAACGGCGCGTAATCGGCCCCGGCGGGCCGAGGAAGCATCAACGCCGCGGCCAGCAGCGGCGGTGAGTGCCATATTTTGCTGTCCTGTTTTCCGGATGGAAAGATGCGTATAAATTTGGTTTTCTTGCACGCGGATTTAATGGGCCGACTGCCCCGAGCCATTGACTAGCTAGATGAACTCCAGGACATCGTCGACATGGCCGAAGTAATCTCAGTTGGCCAATTTAAAATGAACCAGATCTCGATGGCCACGTTCGCAAACATTGCCGCCACTGAGAAGGGGAAGCAAGCCTGGACAGCTAGCTCAGGGTTAAAGAAAAGAAGTGCCTGGTGCTGGACCCCAACGGCAAGGACATCGAGGTAAAACTTTTTTGGCTTCTAACCTACTTAGAAGACAGACATGTCGAGGGGGTCTTTGAGCCGTTCGGCAAAGTCCGAAGTATCGTCGAGTACCCGGCATAGCAAACACATAAACGATGATCCGAGAAGCCACCACCTCAGGCCAGCCCCACGTGCACAATATCTATGGTGTGCAGTCCTTCGTAATCGTTCCTGGGAGACCACCACTCTGCCTACGGTGTCAAAAGGTAGGCCATATTCGAGGACAGTGCCGAGCACCAAAATGTCCGACGTGCAACAAATACGGGCTCGATAGTAGCGAGTGCTACTTTACGTATGCGTCCGCACTGAGGGGAACTGCAGAGGAAGCAGACTCTTATCCATAGAACAGTTCATGGATGTAACGGAGGTTGTGCAGCCCTAAGGTGACTTAGGGACAACCGCAGTTGCCACTGCCGTCAAATTTCCCTCCCTATTATGCTGGTCCGGAACACAAAGCGACAAGCAGCCGCAAATCCTGGAAGACCCATCTGGGGCGACGAAAAATACTTCCAACCCAACTGCGAACGAGAGCGCCGGCTGTGGCAACGAGGCCATAAAAGAACTGACTCCAATTACACCGGGTAAACAAAGGCCAGCGGAACCAGGTCAAGAGAGCAACCTCCTGAGTGATAACGAAGACAACGAGGACATGAGCACCGACACCAGGGCAACGGGCAGCACCAAGGGAAAACGCAAACAGCTGGACCCTGCAAGCACGTACGCGAGTAAGCCCTTACACTCAACACCAAAGCCGCTGACACGTCAGGACCGAGAAACGCCACCCCCTTAAGTAGGAATGACGTCCTTCGCTTTGCGAGTCTAAATGTGCGTGGTTTTCACTGTCGGAAAGAACATTATCAGTTACAACGTTTACTTGACGATACAATGATCGGTCTCTTTGCAATACTGGAGACAAAACTGTCCACAGAGAAACAAGTGGATCGTGCCGTAAGTCTTTAGCAAATACGAGGTGTGTATCAGCCATGCGGAAGGGCTTTCGCGGGGGGTGGTGGTGTTCTTTGGATACTTTAATTGTGTTTGCGAATTAAATGATAGAAAGCCTACTCTGCCCCAGATAGATGAGAGTGACCGCTTGTTGCATGAGGTAGTTTAGGAGAGTGACTTGATTGATGTTGCACAATTTCCACACGATGGTATTTATACTAAATGTACGCACTTTCAACGGGGATCGTATGTCCGTCTGGACAGGTTATACTGTCCTAGAGACTTACTGCACTTGCTAAGTGCTTACGCTGTGAAACCCGTGTTTTTCACGGACCACTGCATTGTGCACAGTAACAATTGGAGCTAGGCAGAAAAATAAAAAGTGTATTGATTGGAGGCTGTGGAAACTAAATGGCCACCTAATAAAAGACGAATTTTTCGTGTCCAAAACACGTAAACTACTTCAACAAACGGGTCAGAAAACATAACATGTCTTTGTAAGATGGGAGCTCTTTAAACAGGAAGTAAAGCACTCTTGCAATTGAGAGAGCAAGCACCCTCAACTTTTATAAGCACCAAGTAGAGAAACAACTTCAACGTGACTTGCATCTCTTATAGGAACTTGAGTGTAATAATCCCGACCAAGGAACTAAGGACAAATTGAACGTAAAATATAGATTGAAAAAATTTTATCAGGATCGTTATAAAGCTGCAGTGGTACTTTCAGGCAGAGCAAAGTTCCCCCTGAAAGAGCAGCCTAAAAAAAGACTTTATAAAAGGAATAACGATATGCGCTGAAAAAACAAACAAAAACAACGTAACTCTAGAAAAACAACATGACAAAAGGATAGTCGCTGATAAAGAAAGAATAGAGTGTGTTTCTCCTGAACATTTTCGAATGAGTCACCCTGCAAGGGAAAATGATACCAGAAGTATTTCGATACTCATATCGTTACTGATGGGGCTGAACGGCCACAATGTGAAGGAACTAGAAGAGATTTGTTTAACAGAAATTATCAATGCGGTGGATGCCCTTCCCCAAAGTAAAACACCAGGCCTGGACGTCATCTGATCTACATTTTACAAAGTGCACAAGAATGTAGTTTCCATTGTGTTATTAGATATTTTTCGAGAAGCATACAGGTCAAATTCCCTGCCGCCATCGTTTACGAGAGCGCACACTGTGTTACTTCCCAAAGGGACCGATAACGACAAATTGCTTTTTGTGAAAGGTTACCGCCCAATTAAATTGTGTAATGTGGACCATAAAATATTTGCCAAGATATTATCGAACCGACGGCAAACGGGTATTTGCGAACTTGTCGGGGAACATCAAGCCTGTGGGAAAAGAGGCAGGGCAATCCAGAACAATGTTCGTGTGGCCAGAAGTTTGTTGGAGTGTGCATCCGGCGAACATAATCAAGTCGTAACGCTTCATACCAACTTAGAAAAAGCGTTCGATCAGGTTCACCAAAATGTTCTATTCAAAATTTTGTAACATGTTGGCGTTAGGAAAATAATATCGCAAGGCGTTCAAATGGCGTATACAGACTGTCACACGATCCTGGTAATCCATATTGGCGTGACTTAAAGCATCCCTGTCAAGTCTTCGCTGCGGCGGAGGTGTCCGCTGTCCCGGTTGCTTTTTTTTATTTATACCTGGAACCGCTCTGTGAAAGTATAATCAAGAGTTCATTTGTCCTTGGTTACTCTTTTTCACAGCACAGAAATCAAAGTCCTGGCTTTGGCAAAGGATGTTGCATTTTGCCTAGCAGAGAAGGAAAGCGTCAGCCACGCCTTGGCAAAGGATTGCAACTTTTGTCGCGCCACCGGTGCTGCAGTGAACCTGCAGATGTGCATCGGTTTCTAGCGTGGAGCGTGGGCAACCACTACCGAGGAATTAGAGGACTTCAATGGTGTTGCACACCATTAAACTACCTGCCGTGCCCTTCGAAAGCGTGGCCTTCGAAAGCTTCAAAACAGCATGGCCTATTGGTCGGAAGTGGCGGCGGACATCGACAGGCGTGCTAAACGATGGGCGCACAAACACCTGTCAATTTTCACCAGAGCATCTCTTTGTAAAGTGTTTTTGACAGCCAACCTTTGGTGTGGCTTAAACGTTTTGCATTGTAAATGGCGTAATAATCAAAAGTTTCATTGTACATTTGCTTTCTTTATCTGGAACTCAACTTGGGAGCCAGTGCGCCGAGAAAATCTCTTCCGCAGAATCGCCGACGGGGTGCGGGCCCACCCACTTATTCATCAAACAATTAGTAACCCGTTTTCTTTTTTTAAGAGACCAGGAAAACCCGTTCCCCACGTTTCTACCCACGTTTCTCAGCGTCCTCTTTTGAAAAACCTCCTCGCAAATTTGTAGGGTTCCTAAAGGAGGCCGTACACGTATTTAACTTTTTAACAGTCCGGTTTTCTCGGGAGTACCTGGCTAATGTGACAAGAAAGAAAGTTAACGCGAGACCTTGTTGATATTTTTTCCAATGCCAATATATCGTGCATACTATATGGAAAGCAGAGGCCGCGATGTTTTCTGTGGTGTAAAGAAAATGGGCGTTTCCCCCGGGGCTAAAGCTTTCTTTTTTAACTACACTGTTCTGTTCTCCCCACCAATGTATGGTTACGAGAAAGAAAAAAATATTTTTTTAGCATGGATTGAAAGTTGCTTATTATGTAAACGGCCTGAAACTGCAGATCTCGTTTTTATTCAACGTTAAGACGCAATTTTTGGGGGGGGGCGGGGGGGAGGTATTTTACAGCGCACTTTACAAAAATAACTGGAAACTACAGCACATTCTATGCGTTTCTTACCTGTAGAGTCGGGAGACAATGTACCATATGATCTTATCAAGCTCATTGTTTTATATACTTTGTGGAAATTTGGAATGGATGTACGGAACCCCTTCTGTCACCGAAGCCTCGTCCATCTTTATTTCATTAAACTGGTGGCACAAATCAGCAGCGCGAATGCAGGGCAGGACAGAGTGACCGAATGGGAGCCGGTATTGAAAACGCTGCTGGGCATGAAAATGTTTTAGAATGATGACGTGGGCCATCCTTTAATAGCCTATTGCGCTGAGCGTCCCGTTTTAGTTTTTCATGCAGAAAATAGAAGTGTCTGCGTGGCCTAGTCGGGAGCGTGTCTGGCTCGCAACCGAAGGGCCGTGAAGTTCGAATCACGACTCCGCAAAAAAATTTTCAAATTTTTTCTTTAAAGGGGCAGTGCAATAATTTTAATGTTGAAATAATTGGCAGTTTGCATTTTTTATACTGTTTATGCAAGCCCACGTGACCGAAAACGCGTCACCTTTCCCCGAAAACTGCTATTCTGCTGCGTAATCGCAAAGCAAAAAACTAGCTATTTACCGATCTGCAGCCGCCTGTCGGGGTTACGGGAACTAAAATGACACCGTCTCTGGGGGATAGGCGGAAGTCAACAAAACCTGTCCCCCTCCGCTGCTACACTCGCCGTCAGCCCCGTGGCGAACCGTCCCTTGTTTCGATCGCTCACCGCGATTTTCGGCGAGGCTAATCCTTTAAACGTCGACAATCGCGGAGGAAGCGCGTGGCCTCTGAAGAGAGGACCCAAGGGGAAACTAAGTGAACCCCCAGAGTACGTCACTCGAAAGTCGACGTGGAGAGTTGAGAGGCACTTTGACCTTCGATTTGTTTCATATTTTTTTAAATAAGAACCAGCGCTCGCAGGAAAATACGGTTTTCTGCTTTTCGTTCCATAGGTGACGCAGATTAATTTCGCAGATAATTGCCAAGTCTGAAATTGTTGCACAGCCCTTTAGTAAGACCTGCCAACAAGATTGGCATTTGAGGACGGCAATCAGCGCGCACTCGGAGTAGCGCATTCACGCGCGACAGATTGCAGCTGATTCGCCGATCACACATGTATTCGTAAATGGCTGATGCCTGTGGCACGGTATCAATCCTTTGCAAAGTGAAATCATTTGAGACAAGCTGCGACATTAAATTCGCGTTACATGTCATGTTTTAATCACTTTCATTCCACGTGTAATGGGTGGGTTGTTTAAAATTCCCGCGCGAGGGCATGTGGCTGTGACGTCATGGCCCTATCAACCAATCAGGTTTTTCTCGTCCCACCAGCGCCGGCTTTTCTACGACGTGAGGTCCTAAAGGCTATCGCATTAATGCATCTAGTCCCGTATTAAGCCACCCAACGTCAGAGAGGAGCAGTTAGGAAAGAGCAATCTATCCGCGCTTACGGATCATCTCCTCGAGGCTGGAGAGCGTGTGCGGTCGTTGCAGCAACTCGCAGGTGGTTGGAACTAGACCGGCCTTGGTTAGAAGGTTCAACATGTACGACAGAAGGGCATCTGGGCTCACCAAATCTCCGCTTGGAGGCGTGGTATTCTCGAACACCTGCGTGTAAGTGCAAGCAATGGCTCATAGGGCGACGAGGAGGTTACACTGGATGATATTGATCGTTAGAAACTGTATGAAACGAAGACTTTAGGCACGAGAGCCTCGCCACTGGTTATGTTTTAGCTAGATACGTAAGAGAGAGTGTCCAACCTGTTGTTAGACTTTCGATGATGTAGAGACTTGACAACGGCAGTATTCCCAGGATGGTGTTTCTCGGCTTGAATAGTTTATAACAAATTCCCTTATTAAAAAGATGTAAAAAAAAAGGAAACCGCGAGGTTGAGGTAATCCTAGGCGTTTTCCGTTGAGCTGCAAAAGGCCTTCACTGATTTGTTTAACGGCAGAGAACTGAAGTCATAAAAAGATCAATGCGGTTTACGAAACATCTCGGGGACTACAATATTCAGGCAACTAACGTTTTAATGCAACATCATTGTCTGATCCCGTAGACTTTGAACATGTGACTCATATCAACATTCTTTGAGTTTTTATGAATTAACATTTAGAGTAAGAACTAAATTTTCTTCATATTTCAGTTTTAGCTAATTTCACTGTTTGAAGACGTTTGGCTTTTTAAATTAAAACAAGGGACAAACAAATTAAACTATTCAGAAACAATTTCGTTATCTTTGCATGATATTGATTAAATATTGCTCTGAATTTCTCAGGACAATAATTCATATAATCGTAATCATAATCGTAATCTTTATCTGGCTCAGGAGACCAGTGGTACCGCGGGAAGGCGACAGCCCCTACCATGGAGGCCCGCGGTGCCACGTCTAGTGATCATGATTATGAGATGATATATGCAAGGGGAGGACGACGCGGTCTTCTCAACATCGCAAGCGCCGTTTCTCGAAGGTTAGGGGTTTGCTACGACTCTTCTACCAGCTGTGAGAAGTGTCTTGGCAAAGGGTTGTCACCGGAGGCTTCACCGTGCGTCGGGGTTGCGAAATCCCTGGCGGTTTGATGGTAATGAGGACGACGTGCCCTTCTGATCCGCCGCACGAGTCCTGAAGGTTCGGCGGCGGTTCAGGCCGCCGAACCTCCAAAACTGCGAGTGTCCTGATAAGGGCGAATGTCATCTCACCTTTCGATATTTTTTCCAATGATCCATCGTCGCCAGTGTCTTATTCAGACGCATAATGCTTGTTGAAGCTCCGAAAATAAGCAGACATCCTCCATTGGGTTTGAGTAATCCGGCGATGTTCTTGAGTACCGCTTCTTGATCGCTCATCCTTTGTAGGCAATGGAATGAGTAGACGCGATCGAACTGACCGTATCTCTTCACGAAGTCAGCCACGCCGTTCCCCGATATGTCCAGGACATCGTAAGAGATCTTGGGATGGGCGAAGTTCTTCTTAGCATACTCCACCATGTCCTCGGAGACATCGACAGCAACCATTCTTTCAAGTGGCGTGCAGCGTGGAAGGAGATGATCTCGTGTAAAGTCTCCGGTGCCGCAACCAACGTCCAGAAACTGTTGCTCCTTGGTGTCATCCATAAACGAGGCTTGTAGTATTTCCAGTACTTGGAGGTTCAATGCTCGCTGCATGTTATTGCTGACAACGTAAATGCCTGGATCGATGGTGGAGAAAGTCGTCTCGCTGCTTACCGGCGTGTTTGCTGCGATGGGTACTGGGGTGGCCATCTTGATAAACAGTGAATGACGGAGGAGATTAGAAATTGTGTGAAACGTTGCTCGTATGCTGTTGAAGCAGAAAAGAAATGATCAAAGAAAGTCATAGCGGTGGTACGTACCGCAGAGCCTTTGTACATCTACGGGCCCACCTGTGCATTAAACAGGATGCACGCGCGCCGGTTGCATGTGCACCGGACGCTTGCAGGCAGACGATGAACAGCGGCGGGTTAACATGAGGTATGGAGTGTACTCCTTTTGTTATTTTGAAAAATACTAATCACCAACTGTCAATTCAGAAAAAAAAAGGATTTGGGACAACGCTAGCGATTGCAGCAGATATCGGTTTACGACAGCAATAGAGCGAACGTGCTCCTCTAAAGAGTAAAAGCCCCAGAGGCTTAAGCACCTCCAAATTTACTTATATGTTCTTGTCTGCGTTGGCTAAATTATGATACCGCACAACTTAAGTAACTCACGGCGTGGCGAGTCTCGACAATCTTATCCTCGTTTCGCAGCCGACGAGATTATTCATTAGCCATTAAAAACGGCGATTGAGCTTGTGTCGCGCCTAAAGGTTACATTTAGCGATGCACTGCGTGGTTAATCATGTCCTTTACCACCTGAGGCTATGTTGCAGAAAAGGAGAAAACTTTTAGTCGAAGGATTAGACACAGAAGGGAAAATCTCGAGACGTTCCCTTCTGTGTCTGTTCCTTCGACTAAAAGTTTCTTTATTTTTCTGCACCACAGTCTCAGGTGTTAAACAACACGATCAGCTACCACCAACTCGCCTGCGCAATCACAGTTTTTGCACTGCGTGGTCTGCAAGCTACAAATTACAACTAGACGGCTTAGAGGCGCTATTACGTTACATTCCTACAACAATACAAAACAAAATGTGTCGGAAATAAAATTAAAAATATTATTCTCAAGTAGTAAATATGATAACACGCACAATATGTTGTTCGATTAATGAGACTTGTTAAAATTAATGTTGCGAGCGGGGAATCTTATGCGTTTGTTTTTGTTACCAAAAATGACAAGATGCATTTTCAAAGGCCTCGAGAAATTCTATTGGTCATAAAACACACAAGAACAATAAAAGGCAACAATTTAGCAGCCAGCAGTGTCCGGAATTGCGACTGTGCAGGCCGCCAGAGCACGCTGGCGAGAAAGACCCACAGCCCAGCGCAGTCGGGCAACACTGACATACGCTCTCATACCAACGTTGCTCTAAACTGCCTGGTGATAAAAAAATGCAGAGCGGGAACAAATTGGCTTAGAAGGTCGAGGGGATGAATCATACTTTTGGTATTTGGGCTAGGTGGCACAAGCTACCGTCTCTTATCAAGGGGAAATTGGCATCCACCCATCCAACCAGGGACGCAGGCTTAAACTCGCCCTGTACGAGCCTCCAGCTCGAAATGTCTGTACTCCGTTTCACCTAATATCCGGCCGGAGAGGATGCTAGAAGCCATCATAGCCAGTCGAAGGCCCTGTAAAGGGCCAGTGACCTACGAGAGGAAACGTAGTCACGTACTGCGTTCACAGAACTGGATTGGCTGTGATGGTTTGTAGCGTCCGCTGCGGCAGGACGTGAGGTGAAACAGAGTGTCGGTTTTTCCCTCCTCCCTGGAGCTGGACTACACGAGCGCACATACCTCTAGTGTACAAGCAACGAGCATCATAAGCTTCGTCAGAAGCAACAAATACAGACAATGCGACCAGGGTAGCACTAACCCGTTGACTGCTCCACCACCTCACATTGCACTCGACCATTGAAAGGCAGTCATTTGCCGCAGACCGCCTCAGCATTTAATACTTTTACACCGAAGCTGTTTGTGGCTAGGGTTCTGTGGATTTTTCGTGTGCAGTGACATGGCCTCCGTTATACTGACAAAACCTGGCAGATCGCCACGAGAAGCGGCCGCCGAAACAGAAAAGTTGGAGCGGAAATAACGGATGAGAGGAGAGCCACGTGACGGGCGCGCCGTTGCGGCGAGACGCCGCAACACACTTTTTTCGACCGATGGAATATCCGCTCGAAGTTCGAAGTTTATATTCGAAGTATTTCGAAGTTAATAACGAAACTATACTGCGTTTCAGATTAACCCCAGACGCAGCCGATGCATACAAGCGCGAGCTCCGGGCATTGAGCCTCCTACCAAGCACGCGCGCTCGTGCAGCGCAAGCACTGGTCGGCGCACATGCTCGCGCTTGTACCATCGGCTGTCTCCACATAAACTGAAACAAAGTATAAAGCGTTGACGAACGCGCGTGCAAGAGGCCATTTGTTTTAGGCTTTTGCTTTAGAACAGTTACTGCAGCAGACGCCGGCACCTGCGGCGCGTGGAACACGATTCCCTGCCTTCTTATTCATGCTTGGGTAATTTAGCAATACGTCCGTCCTTTCAGTAGATTACTTATCAATAGGCACCATTTTCAAGTATCAGTCGTCTCTCAGGGAATAAAGGTTTCTCAAAGATTTGCCGCAGAGCGACCCGTATTGGCCATGTCAACGCTCGCACCGGCCTCTCTTTATCGTCGTTCCAAGCCGCTTGCGTGTCTAGTTTCCTTTCTTTCCGCTCTCCCGGGATGGCAGTCCCGTCGCACGCGTCTACTTTCCGCCAGTTGGCGGTCCCGCGTAGCGCGTGTCTTGTTTCCTCCGGCTCATTGGGGTGGGTTTGTTTCGTATCCTAAACAGCTTCGCTGGTCATCCACCTACACAGAGTGGAATGGCTCATGATTTTTTACAAGTATGATGCCTTTTCTTTTTAACACTTCGCAACAAAAAAACAGATATGGGTGATTTTATCTCAAATCGGGCAGGCTAAAAGAGTCTAATTTTTTTAATTTAGACGAAAAAAAAATCAGCAGAACCCATCCTTTGGGAATGATTATCTACGTTAATGCGAATAGCATCAAACGGTGCGGAGTTATGCGCGTTCGTCAGGTGGCCGGCACACTCTAGATACGCCAGCCCACTCTTGAGGCGATTCTAAATTTGTTGACACTTTCACAGCCCTGCGCACGATCTCCGCAGCCCAGCACGTGCGTTTGTGTCACTTAGGAAGGCGAGCAAAGCACGCGCCATACGCACAAACACTCAAAATGGTACCGACCAGACTTTCTGGCGTCTCAGCTAGTCTCAACTAGGGTGCCTTCATGTGCGCTTTGCTTGGGGTGATGACATCTGGCCATTTTGTTTCTAACGTTTATTTTTATTTTTTGTTCTCAAGCGCGTGAAAGAGCGTGTCCCTGCACGCGCTCGTGGCGTTGACTGTGCTACAGCGACATTTTGTTTCCTGCGATTTCTTTGTATTTTTCCTGTGAGCGCGTGCTGTCGGCATCGGGTACTACAAACGATGGCATCACCCTAAACAGAGGGACATCGAGGCACTCTAGTCTCAACCAACGGTACTCTAAACGGTTGTTTATATCTTTACCATAGGACGCGCTTTACAGCGCATGTCACAGCTACCGGTGCGCGCGCGTTCCATGCACGAGGGCTCATTCCGCTCTCGTGAGGCTGAGCACGGCCAGCGCATCACCCTCTCCCGAGCGCGGGAGAGGGTCATGCACTGTTCTAGACTTACAGTTAACAGGTTTAACAGGATTTTGGCAATGTTTATTTGGAATTCATCGTACGAGCCCATGCGGAGATCAAACCTCTTCCGACGAACGGAGGATGGCGGCTTCAGGTCTTGGCCATATCTTTGTTAGGCAGCTAATGGCGAGATGGAAATTTTATCGAACCACACAGCACCCGTTTCTAGAAACGTGTAAAACATATTTCTTATCAAAGTACACAGGGACAGCAGTAAATACCGAGTCATCGAGCCAAACAATCACTTTACGCGGCTTCTACAAAGAGGTAGCAGACACCATTGATTTCCTGAGAGCACGGTTTTCCAGTGACTTCTTAGAGACATGTTCCAAGAAGAAGTTACTTAAATGTCTACTTACTTCTTTGTTTCCAGATCCACTGTACCGATTGGGTGTATTTGCTGCTCCCCCTAACTGCAAAACTGATGTTTTAAAAAGAGTCAAACGCTTGCCCATTCCACCGAAGTGCAAGTCGTTCTTTTTTCGCTTTCACTCGCGGACAATACCTGTAAAAGAGTGGCGAGAGTCACGGGGATTTGACGTATTTTGGAGCACAAACTGCAGGCTCTGCAAGACAACTGAGACATTCACTCATGCATTTGTGCTCTGTGTTGATGCAGTCTTTTTCTGGGACGTTTTCAAGAGGACAGTGAAGAAAGACTTTGAAGTCGAAGAAAGTAATTTCCGTTACCTACATTTCGGAGACCAGTTAGATACGGTTCTCGACACATTAGTTGTGCTAGGTTTATATAGCCTGTGGAAGACACGGAAAGTAGATACGGACGGAGGGGTTGCCAAACCGTCTTGGGTGAACTTTAAGAACATTGCCACATTTGTTTGTCAGAGCATGCTTGCATGCTGCGAAGATAATGAAGAATGGAAGCAAGCCATAGAAGGCATCAGTCGTTCACCTGACGTCATATGAGTCTGTGTCACAAGACCAGAATTTTATCACATTAGGGCCCTCTTTGCCAACTTCCTGTAGAGCGAAAATGTAGTGCTGTACATCCCTTGTTTTCCAATTATTTCCGAGCTTACTAATATTTCCAGTAACACTCTCCTTGTATAAGTTGATAACCGTTCAATTCTTTTGTTACTTTGACGCTTTGTACATAATGTAAATTGTATATAGTGTTCTCGTGTATATACCCATGTAAATAAACATTTTGATAAAAAAAAAAACTGCCTTCATAGCTCTGTGGTTAGCGCGTCTGCCTGCTGATCAAAGGGTCAACGGTTCGAATCCCAGCCGGCGCCGGTCTTTTTTATTTATTTATCGACCCGCGGCGTAAGAGGTTAGATAGCCAGATAGATAGATAGATAGATACATAGACGAAAAGTGCGTGAAGTATCCAAAGAATGCTATTCGCGTTAATATCTGTTTTGGGGGCATTTCTCAAATGAAGGAGGGCGCAAACCGCATGTTTTCCAGATTTTTGTTCTCGAGTTATGAAGCCTATGCACCATTTGCTATATTACCCAAGCATCAGGACTCGATCATCTAGGAGGAAGCCTAGATAGGAGTATGTTCGAACCCTTGTCACGTTTGTCCCATTGATCGTGTAAGTCCGGTTGATCGAAGATCTGGCCGTAGGGTGGTATTGAAGAGCAGCTGTTTTGGAGGCCGATAACGTAAGACCAAGCCGAGCTATCACGTCAACTATAGCGTCGAGGCCTAGCTGGAGTGTTCGCTGCATGTTGCTGTATGAGCTAGTTGGGGCAGTAGCCCAGAGAGCAACATCGTCGGCGTAAATTGCGATGTTTATGACTGGAGAAGGGGTGTTCAAGGGCTGCAGGGCCTCCGGCAGAGCTGCCATTGCTGCATTGAACAAAAATGGGCTAATGACGCTGCCCTGAGGAACTCCCTGGGCTACCTTCCTTTGCGAACTGCGCACACCTTCTAAGCGAACGCACATTGTACGCCCTGTCAGGAATGCACGAACGAATGCGAGTGCTCGGCCGGTAACGCCAAGCCTGATTAGCTGAGCGAGGATGGTTTCGTGTGGGATAGAGTCGAAGGCCTTTTTGATATCAAGAAATATTGCCGAGGTTGCTTGGCGAGTTGACTTTGATTGTTCCATCTCTGACACAAGGTCACCAATCGCGTCTGTTGTGCACCGCCGTTTCCGGAAGCCTGATAACTGATGAGGTAGAGCGTCAGATGTCTCAAGCTGCCAGTCAAGGCGTCTCAGGACCATCCGCTCCAGAACCTTGCCGAGACAGCAGGTGAGGGAGATAGGCCTGTAGGAGCTGATGTCACCGGATGGCTTCCCTGGTTTGTGAATGGGAACTACTTCAGATGTGAGCCATGCGCGTGGCAGAACTGCCGAGCGCCAGATGTCATTCAGATATTCCAAAAGGCCCGGAAGGGCCGTTGCATCTAAATTGCGCAAGGCCTGAAAGGTGATTCCATCTGGCCCTGGAGCGGTGCGTTTGCGAGCAGTGTGGCGAAGAGCATGTTGCAGTTCCTTCAGCGTAAAGTCCACGTCGCTCGCGGCCGGCGTTGTTGGTAAGTTGTTAGTAGTGTTGCTATGCACGGTATAGACTTGGGGTGAGACAGGGACAGAGGTGAATTCATCGGCAAGGAATTCTACTGCTTGAGCCACAGTGATGTTCTGGGCGATGACAAAACCAAGAACGGGTGACCGTGGAACAGCGTGCCCGGCTAGGACACGGGCCATGCGCCACGCTTGTTTTCCTCCACCAGGAGAGTGAAGCGACTCGCAACGCTGCCGCCATTGTCTTCTTTGTAATCGTTTGGTGTGCTTTCGGAACGCTCTGTCTATCTTTCGATATCGCTGAATGTCCTCTTGCTTTGATGTTTTAAGTGCTCGGCGCTGTGCCTGGCGTCGCGAGGCACGTAACTTGAGGTATTTTAGGTCAGGGTTTGGCCGATATATGGGAATGATCACGGTTCTGGTCGCTTTGGATAACGCATTGGAGATGGCTGTCGTGTAATCCAAATTGCCTATAGACATTATCTCGGCAAACAACACGCGGTAAGCATCCCAGTTAGTCACTTTGCAAGTCTTGTGCGTGGTGGGGCCTCCTTCTAGGGAAGTAATTTTGATTGGTAGGTGGTCGCTGCCCCAGCTATCAGGTTCCGTTGACCACAAGGCTCGTACTGGGGACGTAGCGAAGCTAAGGTCAAGTACACTTCCCTCCACGCCAGGTCGTACGAAGGTTGCTACGCCGTCGTTCAAGCAGTGGAGACCAAGGGCACTTGCGACATCCTCTAGCAGTCGCCCGCGAGGTGTTGTTTTCTTATCCCCCCAGGCCTCGTTGTGGGCGTTAAAATCCCCAAGAAACAGGGTGGCTGGTGCGCATCGCGAGAGAATTGCACGCAATGAGGATGGGTCCCACTGCACGTTAGGTCTAATGTAGACTGAGATGACAGTGACGTCTGAGTTCCCTTTTTTGATTGTCACAGCAACATATTCCGCGATGTTATCGCACAAGTCCGACAGGTCCACTTGTAATTGAGGTAGAGCTCGGTGTACGTATAAGGATGCCTTTGGAGGATCTGTTGATGTGAGGGTTGTCCGAGGCGTACTATTGTAGATAACATAGGGCGACAGACGAATCGATTGTGGTTTGCAGTTTGTCTCCTGGAGGGCTAGTACTTCAATTTGGTGCCTTTGTAAATATTGCCGTAAGTCGTCTATCCGATTTCGTAGTCCATTAACATTCCACTGAAGAATCTGAGGTATTACACAGCGTCTTGCGCAGCGAGGATGTTGATTTTGCGTCGATTGCAGTCCGACCTTATTAAGGCGAGACTACTTAGACCAGGAGCTGGCAAATGGCAGGAGCATGTCGATTACTGTAACCAGTGCCTGAGCGAATGGAAAATTGAGAGACGTGAGAAAGGTACGTAGCTGTATGGCTAACGTACAAATTGCACTTCCGAGGCTTTGGGGCTTAGGTGTTATATTAGATATTGGCTTAGTATCAGCAGGTGGCTCACTGTGCTTTCGGGTTGGCCGGGCCAGACCTCTTGAAGGGCCTTTTTTGGCGGTAGCTGCTGAAGCACTAGAAGCTTGAGTGCTTGGTCCAGACTGTACTGGGGGAGCTGCTGAGGCGTCTGGAGCAGTTTTGCCTGTCAAATTTTCCAAAGGAGGGAAGTTCTCCTCGGTTTGGAGTGGAATACTCGATTGCTTATCTTCTTTTGAACCTTCCAATTGTTTTCGAGGTGTCCAGTGTCTTACAGTTCCACAGGCCTCTTGGTCGTTTTCGATAGCAGATTTTGCGGACGTGTAGTTCACATTTTTCGAGCTTTTGTAGTTGGTGATTTGTCTTTCTACTTTGTAAATGGCACAGACTTTTGATGTCGCATCATGGCGCTTCTTACAGTTGGTGCATTTAGGCTTCTCAGCTGCACACTCATTTACTTCGTGGTCGCCGCCACAACGACTGCAGCGCTGCGCCTTAAAACAGGTGCTTGCAATGTGTCCGAAGCGATTGCACTTCGGACACTGTCTTGGTTTTTCAAGGTAGGGAAGAACTTTGTAACGTGTATGCCCCGCAGTGACATATTCAGGTGAGGATTTTGTTGCGAAGACCAGTTTGACAATTTCTGACTTTCCAAGTCTTCTCACCTGGATTACTGAGGATTTTTCTCGCATGGCTGCCAAGAGATCAGCGTCTTCGATGTCTGCAGATACTCCTCGAATAATACCCACAGATGCCGATGGTGGAGGAGGTTCGTAAGTCTGAACTTGAACTGTTCCCAGGTTCTTCAGTTCGAGGAGTGCTTTGGTAGATTCTACATTTCTGGCATCGATGGCCAGAAGATTCAATCGGTAGTTGGGCCGAATCTGGATGACACCGTCTGGAGCCACGCTGTCCAGCTTTTGTTTCAGTACCAGAGGGTTCATGTTCGTGATGATCATGGTTGGGTCGGTAGGCTTAACAATGACTGTGAGGTTATAACCCGGCTTGGTTATGATTGTGTCCTCACTTGAATTTGAGCCGTGTCGTCTCTTCTTCGACGTTTGGGTTTTCCACCCAGCTTCGTCCTCGAAGTCATCCATGACGCTGTCATGAGAGTCTTCAGGCTTGTTATGTGGTTCGGCAGATCCAGATTCATCCTGGTTAGGCTGTGGTGGATTCGGGAGGCTCATATTACGTGGCCCCCGTTGGGCGGAGTCGTGGCTCCTGATTGGGTGTAGAAAGGAGACGTCTTCTTGAAAAACCAGGGAAATATTCGGTCAATAAACCAGGCAATAACCATAAAATAACGTAGTCTCGTTAGAGCGACAAATTCGATCGTCCTGCCTGGAGCGTCGTCGTCGTCGTTGTTTCAAGCATCAAGGAGAATGCAGGATTGGTGTTCCACGCGCCACACGCGCACGCCTTCCCGTATAAAAGATTCGAAGTAAATAACCAAAATAAAGCGTTGACGAACGCGCGTGCAAGATACAATTTGTTTTAGGTTTTTGCTTTGGAAAATTTCCTGCTGCTGAGGCCAGCACGTGCGGCGCGTGGAACACCAATCCCTGCATTCTAATTGATGCTTGAGTAATACAGCAATAGGTCTATTCTAACTAAACAGAGGCTGAAATAACATTCTTGTCGGTATACAAAAAAGAAGATCAAAGGGCAGCGGCTCACGCGAAGGGGGCCATTGAGTCAGTAAAGAAAAGAAAATTCCCAACCAAGTCGGTTGTCCTGTCTTTCACAAATCGACCTCACAAGGTCACCGGCAAAGTCATCAGTCGACGAATAGATCGCTTCAATGTGCAACACGCAGTGGCAGGAACTACCGGAAGTGTTTTTGCCTGTCGTCGCAGGTCGCGTGTTTGACACCTCTGCTAGCGCTAGTGTTTTCCTCACACTTTTATCTTTTATCGTCATTTAATTAGTACTTTAAAGATACTTTGACGTATTCAATTATTTTTAGGATTTTGATTGTTTTCTAAAAAAATGTCAAACTCGTCACTCAGGTCGATTTTTGGTCAAATTTGATAAGTCATTACTTTGTCTGTACTTAAGGTAAAATTTCTCTGCACTGTAGAAAGCCCAAAGCAAGCCCATTATAGATATAATAATATCATTATAATTTGTTGACTAGCCGCTCCGCTACCTTCACGTAAACGTTGTAGAGAAATAACAAATGTTGAAAGTTTGAAATCGATTTTTTCAAAAACACAATTTTTGTAAATATTTATTTTTTACATTATTTTAGATATATTAGTGGACTACAAAAAAATACAACCAAGAAATGTAATATTTTGGTTCTATGTCCTCTATTTGAGCCGCAATCGCGTGAAATGTCAGCTCATTTGTCTAAAATACAGCAGCCTTACCGGCATTGTGTGCATCTACGATTTCGAAAATATGTTTTTATTTTTGTTTACGTTTTCAAAAAAAAAGTAAAGTAGGCGAACATGTGATATTCATTGTAATTTTAAACTCGAAATAAGAAAGAAACCACATAAGGACACGACGCAACAATGAGTAACAAGCAGGCTTGTACAAGATACTCACTAAAAGTATTTAAGTTAAGTTACTGAGTACCACGAAAAATAGTAACTGAGTAGAGTACTAAAGTCTCAAATTTGTAAAGTAATTGAGTAAAGTACAAGATGCTCCAAGAAAGTTCCTCGATATTTTCAAGATACTCTTGAGTTACAATTTTCTCTGAAATTCATTGTCGAAGCACAACCGGATGACTACGTTGACGTTGACTACACCTCTACATCAGTGAAGGGGAAAGCGCCAACGAGGCGGCGTCTCACCCTTTCCTCTCGTACCAAATTCTGTAAACAACTTTTTTTTCTTCTTCTTTTATACCCTTGCTATGGCGAGAACATAGGCGACGGCAGCGCGGGGCCCGTTCGCTTGCGGAGGGAGTTTCTACACAGAGGCTCGCCTCCGACGCTCCCCTCGTGTTCATTTCCGCTTCCCTTTTCGCTTTTCTTGGGTGTAAAGAGCCCAGTGAAACGGACGCGCGGTGTGTGCGACTGCGCGCTGATGCAAAGGCATCTCTGAAGCTGAAGGCTTTCGTTTATGAGCTTTCACTCCGTAACATAGAAAAATAAACTCCGGTTTGCTATCGACTCTTACCAGACACATGTAGAACCCACCCTCTCTCCGACACAGGTGCCCTCCCTCTGGCTTGTAGCCTTGTGCACATCTTATCACATCTTCAGAATCTCTGTTGCTCTTGGGCTTGGCCACAAACAAACTGTAAGAAAATATGCTTTGACGTTTCGCCCAGTTAGAAGACACGAAACGCGTCCGCTCGGCTTGAGGCTGCGACAGCTGCTTCTCCGAGTCACCTCTTTCAGCAGAAGCACGGAAGTGCACTGTATTACCTGGCACGAAATGTATCTGCAATGGCAGGGCGCCTGACCAAAATAACTGGAGTTCAATATTCTCCAAGCTTACGGCCTCTCAAGAAAATAAAATAATAGAATGTAACTCAAAATTAACTTTAAAATGAGCACAAGTCACTTGAAAAAAGTATTTAAGTTAGAGTACTAAATACTGACGCTCGAAAGTATTTGCAAGATACCAAGTTACTCACAAAAGTGTTTAAGATACAGTAACTTGAGCAGAGTATTTAAGTTACGTACAAGTCTGGTAGCAAGCATATACAAATCGAAAGGCAACGCAACATGTACAAAATTGTTTATATATAGAAAGATTCAAAGTAAACGAGGGTGAATACTCATTATACAACTTATTACGACTGAATAATGAATTCTCACACCATTCAAATCTGTACGAGGGGCATTCATAAAGTTCGTATTATCGGCACAAAAAAATAAAAAAAATAGAACAAAACATTTATCAACCTGAGCGTGCGTCCCTCTAGTTTCCGCACCAGTATAAAAATCGCATGTTATAGTAGCTCGGAACGCCGCTAGGGAGTCGAAACATAAATGACACCGCCCGTCGGTGCCAAGCACATGCAGTGATCCGTTTGTTTTTTTAATTTGAAGGGAAGCAATGCCAAGGATATTAATTCCAATCTGGGAGCGTTATTCCGGGACAACGCCCAGTTTCTGACACTTTGGTTAAAGAACGCAGACGCTTCCAGTGTGGCCAAATAAGAGGAAAGCATTTCAAGGACGGCGACCAAGTCATTGCTGAAGTGGAGCGATTACTGAACACTCAAAACGAGGAGTTCTATAACAATGGCTTCCGGCATGTGGTGCACCGCTGGAAAAACTGGGTAACTTTTGGTGGCGAACAAGTAGAGAAAGTCTCAACTCCTACTCGAGTTTGATTGCTGAATCTCTATTCCTTCGTGTTAATAATACGAACTTTATGAACGCCCTCGTACATAGAATTTCCTGAAATTTATTTAACTAGTTTCAAAAGTGGACAAAAAATGCATTTCCCACTTCATCAGACGCGCCCAGCGAAGAGCCATATGGTTCGAGAAAGCGCACGTGAAGTCAACGTGCCGTCATCTTGCACTTCAATTTTGCTAAAAATTGGAGTGTCGTGAACCAACGCGCGGTGAAAGGACATCACTGGAAGAGCAAGTTGGTTTCCATCTTTACCTGCGGGGCTACATAGTGAGCGACGACATCGTCCATGACTCGTCCCTCGCGCTCTTTGCGCTCAACGTCGTTGAATGGCGGATGGAGGAACTATTGCCTATTTTCACGTAACTCCTTTATATTTCAGACAGTGCTCAAGCCAGTTCAAAAACACGCACTCAGGTGTACGAATTAAAAAAAAAAGGAATCTCGTCGCCAAGTGGATATTGTCCGCATCAGGGCACGGGTAAAGCTCATGTGATGGAGTGGGCGGCGTGCTCAAGCACCAGGCATCCATGTATGACTTGATAACTACAGAATTGTACTCCAGAACGAACGCGCAAAGCTTCGTTGAGGCACTCAGACCGAAAGTCAAAGGGATTGTTCTTCTCTCAATCGCCAAAGAGAAGCTCACGCGTTTCCGGGAGCTCAAGGAAAAAAGTGGGAGGATGTAAACCCACCAAGAGGCATCCTCACACTTGTGGAGGAAGACACTGGAGGAAGGCGCCTTAAACGTTGCCCTAGAAAAGATCTGCGAAAGCACAGCGTAGCTGCATACAGGTGTCAAGGCATGCACGTACCGCTTTATGTCCCGAAATTTAGAAAATCATCAGTGAGTGTTTGCCGGCATGTTCAAAACTGCAAGTGTGAACTCCGTGGCTCCTACACAGTGTGAAAATGAATTTACAGTTACGTCGAACTAGTAAAAAAAATCAGCAGAACCCATCCTTTGGGAATGATTATCTACGTTAATGCGAATAGCATCAAACGGTGCGGAGTTATGCGCGTTCGTCAGATGGCCGGCACACTCTAGATACGCCAGCCCACTCTTGAGGCGATTCTAAATTTGTTGACACTTTCACAGCCCTGCGCACGATCTCCGCAGCCCAGCACGTGCGTTTGTGTCACTTAGGAAGGCGAGCAAAGCACGCGCCATACGCACAAACACTCAAAATGGTACCGACCAGACTTTCTGGCGTCTCAGCTAGTCTCAACCAACGGTACTCTAAACGGTTGTTTATATCTTTACCATAGGACGCGCTTTACAGCGCTGTCACAGCTCCCGGTGCGCGCGCGTTCCATGCACGAGGGGCTCATTCCGCTCTCGTGAGGGCTGAGCACGGCCGCTACATCACCCTCTCCCGAGCGCGGGAGAGGGTGAGCAAAGGCCGTGCTAAGCCTCACGAGAGCGGAATGAGCCCTCGTGCATGGAACGCGCGCGATGGTAAAGATATAAACAGGTGTTTAGAGTGCGTTGAATGACTGCCTTCATAGCTCTGTTTTAACGATTCTCACCGCCTCTCCAAACCTTACAGGCGACGTTTTATCGTCGCCTTCACTAACGTTGTCAATATATTATTGTACATGTTCAAGTGAAATGTATCGTGAATTGTAAATCTTTGTTCACTGTCAAAAATCTTGCAATAAAGAAAAAAACTGCCTTCATAGCTCTGTGGTTAGCGCGTCTGCCTGCTGATCAAAGGGTCAACGGTTCGAATCCCGCCGGCGCCGGTCTTTTTTTATTTATTTATCGACCCG
The DNA here is from genome assembly GCA_037355805.1 of Ixodes ricinus. Lineage (NCBI taxonomy): Eukaryota > Metazoa > Arthropoda > Arachnida > Ixodida > Ixodidae > Ixodes > Ixodes ricinus. The sequence continues at coordinate 62,799 of JAZHYW010006368.1, forward strand.
CGGCGTAAGAGGTTAGATAGCAAGATAGATAGATAGATAGATAGATAGATACATAGACGAAAAGTGCGTGAAGTATCCAAAGAATGCTATTCGCATTAAAATGTCCTGACTTCGGAAAATGTGTCATCTATGCTTTTGTGTTTTTTACTGGTTCTGCGCGCGCGTTTCTGCGTTACTGAGGTGCACAAACTGTGCAGTCAACCGTCGGCGATCAGCATGTTGTGGGGATAACAAAACCCGGCGCATATTTCCCGAAGATTTATGTACAAGATTTGAATAATGTGAGAATGTATCATTCGATCGTAATAGGCTGGGTAATAAGTAGCCACCCTCGTTTACTTTGAACCGTTCTATATAGAAACAATTCTTGTCATGTTGCGTTACCTTTTGATTTGTATATACTTGTTACTCATTGTTTTGTAGTGTACATATGCGGTTGCTCTCTTATTTCAAGTTTTAAATTACAACGAATATCACAAGTTCGCCTACTTTACGTTCCTTTTTCAAAATGAAAACAAACATAAAAACCCATTTTCGAAATCGTAGAGGCACACAATGCCGGTTTGAAGTTTGTTTGTGAAAGTTTGAGGTCGAATATCTCGAAAACCCGAATTTTTGTAAATCTTTATTGTTTTAAATATTTTAGATTTAATAGTCGACTACAAGCAAAAACAATCTAGAAATGTAATATTTTAGTTGTATGTCCTCTATTTGAGCCGCAATCGCGTGGAATGTGAGCTCAATTAACACTAAATGAGCACACATTTCACGTGATTGCGGCTCAAGTAGAGGACATACAAACAAGATATTACATTTTTAGATTGTTTTTTCCAGTAGTCAACTATTATATCTAAAATAACTTAAAAAAGAAAAATGTACAAAAATAGGGTTTTTGAGAAAATCTATCTCAAAGTATCAACATTTGTTATTTTTCACAACATTTACGTGAAGGTATACATATATAGCGGAGGGGCTACTTAGCAGATCATAATTATATTATTATATCTATACTAGGCATGCTTATGACTTTCAATAGAGCTAAAGAAAGAAAATGTGCCTTAAGTACGAACAAAGTAATGACCTGTCAAATTTGACCAAACATCGACCTGAGTGACGAGTTTGACATTTGTTTTAGGAAACAATAAAATTTCTAAAAATATTTCAATACGTCAAGGTGTCTTCATAGTACCTATTAAATGAAGGAGAAAAGTTAAAAGTGTGTAGAAAAACACTAGCGCCAGCAGAGGTTTTCAAACACGCGACCTGCGATGGCGAGCAAAAACACTAGTTTTGCCACTTTGCTTTGTAAATCGAGAACGAAAAATCTGGGGAACATGCGGTTTGCGCCCTCCTTCATTCGAGAAATGCCACCAAAACATGTATGTTTTTCGTCAAAATTTAAAATTAGACCCTTTGGCCTGCCCGATTTGAGATGAAACCACCCGGTATGAATACCGCAATTTCTCGAGGTTTAAAATATTTAGCTTTTAATAAAAGAGCAGAATTTTAGTGCAGCCTTGATTTTATATAAATTATAATTAGTAACCCAATCTACGCGGTTCGAGGCTTGGCAACAGTGTGCCGCAAATGTGCGTAAAATAATTAGCGCCCTACGCATTTTGAAGCCGAACTACCGTGCAATAAAACAATTCTGGCGTTTGCCCTGCAGTACTATGCAGTTCATCGCCTACCTCTAGTTGGCCATGAAGGACCTATAAAGCCGGTCGTGATTTTGACAGTGAACAAAGATTCACAATGCACGATACATTTCGCTTGAGCATGTACAATAATATATTGACGACGTTAGTGAAGATGACGATAAAACGCTGCCTGCAAGGTTTTGAGGGGCGGCGAGAATTGTTAAAATTCTCTGATGATCGACAGCTTCAAAAAGGTCGGCAACCACTCCAGTTCCAGACATATTTTCGTGGTACATAGCTGCTATCAGGTTTACATTTTCAATGAAATAAGACCGTATGCCCTGCGCGGATAACAAATTGAGTATCCGCATCCGATCCGCATCCGCATACTTTGTATCTGTATCCGGACCGCATCCGCAAAATGTGGAACCACGTCGATGTTCTTGCTAACCACCAGAGGTTACGATTACATTTAGACTAGCAAAACCAGCGGAAATCCCGCCGACCGCGTCCTTCCCCGCCGCACGCGGAATCGGAAGTCTGAACGCCTCAGAAAAGAGGTCATAAAATATTAAAAAAAGCTCGGAAAGAGAGGTGGAGAAGCAGTGGTAGGAAGACAAAATGCCTTCTGTGATGTTACCGAGCGCATGCGGCCGCCTCGAGTCTCACGGTGTTTCTTGTCAGCCAGCGGGCAGATGCGCCGGTAAGTCAGAGTCCAAGGCCTGATCGGATCGACTAACGTGTTGTTCGAGAAAGATCGCGCGGCCTGCAGCGCCCAAAAATATTTATTAAAATAAAACTTTTTTTTCTTTGCTTGGGGTGGCTACAGAGGTTGCGTGCGGCAGCCGCTGACATTGCTGGCGCCCTGGCGTCGTAACCGGACGAATATGATCTAACAGGCTTTCTTGGCTAGAACTCTAAGCATACAAAAAAGAAACAGGCAATTTAAGGGTTGCCTACGTGCGTGCGCCGCTGATTCTGAAACTTTGCAAACCGTGGCGCCACAGGGTCGCGCTCGCTGTCAAAGCACTTCTTTTGTTTTTGGTATCATGACCACACCACTATCTGCGGAGAGGGGAGGTTTCTGCTACTTTCTTGTGACTTGTTCGTTTGAGGTTTTCTTTGCCCGGGAACGTTTTCCGCTCTCTCCTGCCAAAGAACTAGCTTTTTTGGGACGATTGATGCCCTGCATTCTTTACTTTTACTTTTTCTATAGATAGCATTTTTGACGAGATGAAATGCGCTAACTGAAGCGATCTTCAGTAAGAATCAGATCTTTCCTAGGATCCCTATCGTTTCTTCAAAACGCGTTTTGTTTAAAATACGTTTCGTGGACAAATTTTCACGAACATACATTTCATGGACAAACGGTTCGTCGACGCTGTACGTTTTGCGGGCACATGCCCCTGCGACGTTTTGTCGACAACGTATTTCTTCACTAAGCCGCTAAAACTAGCGCGCGATTCACTAAGTCGTGCTTAACCAAACCATGTCCTCCTCCCCCTGTAATCCAGGCAAGAAGCAAAAGGTTTGTTACGAAAATAGCAGGGTTGAGTGCGACGAAACGTCTCAGGTTTTTCGATGAAACGAACACGGGAAGCCTTTCGATCAAACGTCGCATGTCGACGAAACGATCTGTAGATGAAACGTCAGTCGACGGACTGAATGCCACCGGGCAAAAATTTAGATCCGGATCCGCGGATATCCCCATCCGCAGCCCCTGACATCCGCATCCGATCCGCAATCCGCCAAAATCCGTCTAATTTTTATCCGCATCCGCCAGTTTACTGCGGATATCCGCGTGATAATCCGCGGATATGCAGGGCTCTGCGTATAGGGACGGGCATCTAGATCCGCATGACGAACTGCCATCCTACATCTCCAAATAGCATGCAGGCCCAGTAAAAATACGAGGTCATATGGGAAAGGTGTCCCTTCCACAAACAAGTAACGTATTCCATGAGCCGTGAGCGGTAGCTCTTTTTTGAGAGTGCGTTGGAGCACATCCCAGAACAGGATCGCATCCCAGCAGTCCAGAAACACGTGCGCCACGGTATCTGGTCTCTTGCACAAAAAAACAATCCCCGCCCCATGGTACAAACATGCCCTTTTTCGCTAACCATGTCTTTACTGGCAGCGTGTTGGTATGTAGTTTAAAATAAAGGTTTTCACAGATCCGGGAACTAGCATTCTTTTCACGCGGGAAAGCATATCACGGTCAGTACTGTCGGAGAACAAAGAGCAATACAGTGGGACGGGAAACAGGCATTCAACACGACCTCGAGTCAGTCGCTTTCGTGTGACAGAGTTAAAGTACTCTCTTGAAAATAAGAAATTGGTATGCACAAACAACCTCTCTAAGTAAGCCCGTTACTTTGCCTTCCCATGTGTCACACGTCGAAACAATGAACTTGGGTAGCTCTCTGAACAACCGTACTTGGATGACAGTTCTCAGAAACGGTTCAGCCTGGTTTCGCATAAAGAAAAACAGCGGAACCAGTGTGGCTCGTGTACGCCAGTAGCGACGTCAACAACGTTTATTGCACGCACCGTGAGGCCTTATATACAGTATGCCCTAGCGGCGCAGTTGCCGTGCCGATGACAAGGCTGACAATGACAAGGCTGATTTGGTATCAGCTAGTGACGCTGTGCTACATCTTCCCTCTTTCAAACAAAACAAAATTAACCGAGAAGAGAAAAAAATATACAAAAAATTAAGGAATAGAAGATATTACGCTTGTACGATCGCGCTTAAAGTTCTGGTCTTGGGTATCTGACGGGGCTCCGCCGTTGTCTTGAACTCCTCCTGAGCTCCTGGGTTGGAGGGTCTTGTGATGGTGGGGCTCCCGTTGAGGGTTCTTCCCTGACCTGGCGGCCAGTGGATTCAGCAGCCGCAGTGGTGACAAGTTGCTGTTGCCGCGGCGGCAATTCAGCAGCCGCCGTGGTGATGAGTTGCTGCTGCCGAGGCGGCAACCCGCGCAGGTGCTCTCTCGTTCTGCGTAGCACACGTCCGTCACCAGTTTCGATCACAAAGGAGCGGGGAGGCCCCGCACGCCTCATGACGACTGCTGGAGACCACGTGCGTGAAATGGTGTCAAATGTAGACACCTGCTGACCATCTTGTAGTTCCGGAAGGGTCTTTGTTCTGTTGTAGAAGGTCCGCTGCTTGCTGCGGATCTCTTGTAGTCGTTTGTGCACCTCCTTGGGCGGTACGATGGCAGGTTCCAGGCAGCAGTCGGGAACCGGAAGCAGTGTGCGTGTCTGACGACCCATTAGCCTCTGTACTGGTGACTTGAGCAGGTTATCCCTTGGGCTGTTGCGCCATTCCAGGAGGGCGCTGCAGAAGTCGAGGGTGTTGTAGGAGCACCTCGTTAGCAGTTTCTTTGCCTCTTGTACGGCTCGCTCAGCCATTCCGTTGGAGCGAGGGTGGTGAGGGCTTGACGTGACGTGAATGATTCGAAACTTACTCACAAAGTCCTTGAAGTTGTAACTATTGAAGGAGGGCCCATTGTCACTGCACAATTTGGCTGGTATCCCATGAGTAGCGAAGACTTCTGCACAGGCGGATACCACTGAAGCTGCCGTGGACTGTCGCAGTTCCTTCATCTCGAAAAAGAAAGAGTAGAAGTCAACAATTATCAAAAAAGTCCGATTGTTGTGGTAGAACAAGTCTAGCCCCACCAGCTGCCACGGTAGGTTGGGTAGTTCATGGCTCAGTAATGGTAATCTTGCGTTTCTGGGCTTATGCTTCGTGCAGACCTCACATGACTTTGCAAGAGCTTCAATGTCGCATGACATGGTCGGCCAATACATCACTTCTCTGGCGCGCATCTTCATTTTTGCTTCACCCCCATGTGCGGCATGCAAAAGTTTCAAAATCTCTGTCCTCTTGGCCTTTGGAATTACCACTTTGTTACTCCTGAAGACCAGCCCATCTTCCACGTGCATCTCGTCTCTGTAGTTCCAGTACGTTCGAAGTTCCTCCGGAACGTCTCGTTTCTCAGCTGGCCAGGATGCTGATGCATACTCTCGGAGCTGGATGAAAGCCGCGTCGTTTTCTGTCGCCTGGAGGATGTCGTGCAGCCGTGCATCTGAAACTGATAGCGTGGAAACAATGTTTACTTGAAACTGGTCGCTTTCGTCTTTTAGCATAGTTTTGGTTGGGAACCTTGACAACGCGTCCGCTAGAAAAGTTCCTTCCCTGGCTTGTACTGCACGGTAATGGGGTACCGCTGAAGCACTAGCCTCATCCTTTGTAGGCGGAGCGGGCAGTCACAGAGGGGTTTCCTGAATATTGCTTCCAGTGGCTTATGATCCGATTCCACAGTCACAGATGAGTGCCCTAAAATATAATCTTTAAACTTGCTGCATCCGTGTACTATTGCGAGCGCCTCTTTTTCAATCTGGGCGTATTTTTGCTGAGTCTCGGTGAGGGAGCGTGATGAGTAGGCGATGGGATGTCCGTTCTGAATAATCACCGCCCCGACGCCGGTTTGGCTGGCATCCACTGACAACGTGACTGGTTTACCTTGCTCAAAATACGCAAGTACCGGCGCCTTGATAAGCGACTCTCTGAGCGTTTTAAAACTGCTTTGTTGGCGCTCAGTCCAAACCCAAGCGATATCTTTTTTCAACAGCTCGCGTAATGGTGCTGAGAGAGCAGACATATTTGGTATGAATCTTGCGACAAAGTTCGTCATGCCAAGAAATATCTGTAATTCCTTACGGTCTCTGGGCTCCGGAACAGCAAGGATGTCCTCGACTCGTTCTGGGTCTAGGCTCAGACCTTCAGTCGTCAAAATGTGGCCTAGGTACCGTACTTGGTCCTGCAGAAAACGACACTTTTTTAGATTCAACTTGAGATCGTGTTTCTCGCAGCGTTCCAGCAAGTTCTTCAGGTTCGCGTCATGTTCTTGTATCGTGGTTCCCCAAACTAAAATGTCGTCCATGACGACTGCTACGTTCTTTAGTCCCTCTAGGACACCGTGCATTGCGCGCTGGAATACTTCCGGGGCTGTGGAAATTCCGAACGGCATGCGCAGAAACCTGTATCTGCCATAAGGGGTGCTCATGGTACAGATGTGCGAACTTGCCTCTGACAACTTTATTTGCCAGAAGCCCGATGACGCATCCAATGTCGAAAAAACTTGGCGCCGTGCAGATGTGGAGCTACATCTTCTAGCAGTCGGCATGGGATAATGTTCGCGTAATAGACGTTTGTTAAGATCAGATGGGTCTAAGCAAATTCTGACCTTATCTTTCTTTACGACGACCACCATGTGACTCGACCATTCCGTTGGTTCGTTTACCTTCGTGACGACTTGATCCGCTTCCATGCGGTCCAACTCTGCCTTGACTCTATCCTGGAGGGCCACAGGTATTCGTCTTGCTGCCTTGACGGTGCCCTTGGATCCTGGTTGTAGCTTCATATCGTAGACCACACTCTTCAGCTGGCCGAGCCCTTGAAGAACTGCTTCAAAAGGTCGTGCTGCACCGTATAGCTCTGCGGTGCTCACACCTGCAACGCGAGTAATCAGTCCGAGGCGTTCTGCTACACTGCCACTCAAGGTGACTGGAACCTCTTGGCGTACAACAAAAAACCCAGCGTCACATTTCTTGTCTTGATTACGTATATCGAGGCAAATTCTTTCTGGTGCCTTTTCTGCATGACCGAAGAACGTGTTCAGGGTGACGTTGCACTTTACTGTTGGCTTCGTCGTCACTTGGCCTAGTGCGGCCCTGGAGATGACACAACAATTGGCTCCGGTATCTATTTTGCAATGAACGGGAACGCCTTCTAGTGTCACCGCAGCCGTCCATAGATCCTCGCGAGATACAGCACCGACAGTTAGCGCTTCCAAGAAGTATGTCTCGTCATCGCTAGCCACAACCTCGTGTACTTGCTGTACGGGGGCCCTTT